>BLKR01010613.1:0-50783 GCA_011170035.1 Teleogryllus occipitalis | reverse complement strand
TGCCATGTTTTTCTTCCCAAAGGACATTTTTTTCACATTTTATCAATTTTTCGGCTTCCTGATGCTAGGATTGAAACACCAAGCTGTAATAACTATTGTTGAGGTGACCGAGATGGTTAAATGGCGGTTACTGTTTCAGCGATTCATAAGAATGGGCCGCTGGTTCCAGCTTCGCTCAGCGACAATTATTTGTCACAATTCTGTGTTCCGAAGAAAACTATTGAGTATTTCAGAAACTTGATTGGAAAACATTTGAAGGAATTCTACTCAAATATATAATCAATTAATGTTCTAAATGAACTGGAAGTGTGTACGTGATTTACAATATTGGGTTCTTGTGTGGAGAAGTGGTATGAGTGCCGACAAGTTAACTCTGAGGAACTGTGATCGGGTCTCGAAGCGGAAACAATTTTACTGGTTGAAATCACTTTTGCTGGTTTTTGTAGTAGTATAATATTGTGGAGTATATACAAGCAATGCGAGAAAGAATGTGCTTTAGCAGCACCACAAGTTAAAAATTTTATTTAAGTCGCATCAACAACGTTACTATCAGCTGCAACTATTCTTGATATACTATAACCAATACAGGATTTACAACAACGGGAGGTTTGCAGATGTGACTGCAGAATTGGACACCCACACGAAAACAATGACCAATCATGACACAGTCATTATCATAGGAGGGCAGAATGACATTAACTTGGGCGGTAACTTTACACCTGAACAACATGTTAACAAATTACAATGTGCCGCATAAAAAACCAACATTGTAGTCTCGACTCTGCCAATCTGGTACAACAGACCAACACTATGCAGCGAGATTAAGCACGCAAACCAACAATTGAAACTGCAGCTGAGAGAAACAAATGTCACACTTTTTGAAATGAATTTCCTCTCAGCAAAACACTTCACCCGGCATGGTCTTCACATGAACCTTGCTGGAAAACATGCAGTCGGTAACAAGCTTGCACAATACATCATCAACTCCAGTCCTACGCAGTCTCCTGCCAAAAATCCATCCCTTTCACCTTCCTTACGTTCTCCACCCCCCACCCTTATTTCGAACCCTGTTGCCTCTTCTTCTGAACCTACTCCCGTTTCTCCCATTCCCACTACTAATTCGTCTACATCTGATGCCCCATCTTCCTCACAACCTGTCACTGCCGGGACACACTACAACCTTCGACCACGCACTCGAGGTAAAAATGGAGTAAATATAGAACTACAGTCAGATGCAGCAGGAAAACATTCGTGTAGGTACTTGCAAAAAATAAACATTCTTCACCATAATGTTCAATCCCTTTCAAATAAAACTGAGTTTATCGAGGCAGCTCTACAGAGCGATCTAAATCAAACGGACGTTCTTTGCTTTACAGAACATTGGTTATCTCCTAATGAACTTAGCATTTTCCAAATTCTAAACTTTTACCTCGCAGGTTTTTATTGCAAAGAAAGAGAATCACTTAAAGGTCCTACGTATGGGGGTTCTTGTATTTACGTTAGAAATAATATTGATTCTATCCCCTTGGCGGAATTAAATGTGTATTCCATTGAAAATATTTTCGAAATTTCTGTTGTACATCTTACTTCACTAAAAAAGATAATACTTTGCATTTACAGACGTCCAACAAAGAGAACTGCAGATTATATTTTGTTCTTAGAAAACCTGGAGATAACACTTAACAAAGTCAGCAATCGCTCTTTTGAATCCATTGTTGTATGCGGAGATATTAACATTGATTTTCTGGTCGAATCTTGGGAGAAAGAAAAGTTTCTCAATTTAATTAATTCCTTCAATTTAGACATTACAATTAATATACCTACACGGAACACAAAAAATTCGATGAAGGCAATTGATCAAATTATAATTAACAAAACTACTACTCGATATGAAGTTGAAAGCAAAGATTTAGGATACAGGGACCACGATGCACAAATTCTTACCATTATAAGAAATGCGATCACTGACACAATAAATAATACACGTATCACTAGATTGTTTACAAAAAGTAAAATAAAATTATTCATTGATTACTTGATGCAGGAGTCATGGGAAGCGGTTTATAATACTGTTGATACAAACGACAAATATAATTCTTTTTTTTTCAACTCTTTCAATTCATTTTAACACTTGCTTTCCTCTTCAAAAACGAAAATTAAATATTTCACGGAAAAGCAATTCTTGGATAACACAAGGGATTAGGACATCTTGTAAAAACAAGCGAATTCTTTCTTTCATTTCTAAACGTCATGACGTATCTCAAGATTTACTTATCTACTTTAAAAATACAAAACATTGTTACGAAAAGTCATAAGGCAGGCTAAAATCATGAAAAACGATCAGGATATTTTGAACTCAAATAACAAAACAAAAGCAATGTGGAATATAATAAAAAATACTACCAAATCAACTAGAAACCCCGTAGAGAATGTTGTTTTAAAATATAACGATATAAATGTAAACGATCCGGCAACAGTGGCTAGTCTCTTTAACCAATACTTTTCGAGAATTGCTGCCGATCTCACTAAGGGTCTTCAGGCACAAAATTCAAAAACAGACAGTGCACCCAAAATTTTAGACACAATGTTCGTTTCCGAAACTTCTTCCTATGAAATCCTCAAAATAATCGGTAAACTAAAAAATAAATATTCGTCCGGTTTAGATGAATTCCCAGATTCTTTGTTAAAGACTTGTGCGTATGCCATTATACACCCGTTATCTCACATATTTAATGCATCTTTATGCACTGGACGTTTCCAGATATTTTCAAAACAGCTAAAATGAAGCCGCTCTTCAAAAAAGGCAACAAAAATGAAATTCAAAATTATCGGCCCATTTCTGTTCTATCAGTTTTTTTTCAAAAATATTAGAGAGACTTTTTTACGTACGAATGGAAACCTATCTCACTAAACAGGACGCGCTTTCAGATTGCCAATTTTACTTTCAAAATTACCTTCATATGGAATCCGTGGTATTGCTCTAGATTGGTTATGTTCGTACCTTAAACAACGATCTCAGAAAGTTGAAATACCTTACTGGAATGATGGAACATTACGTACGCACCTTTCCGACTCTTTGCCCGTTGCATGTGGAGTTCCTCAAGGATCGATTTTAGGCCCTATTCTGTTCCTACTTTACGTAAACGATATGCCCTCGACGATTGGAAACGGAAGAACGGTTCTCTTTGCGGATGATACGAACATCCTTTGCAATAAAGAAACCGTAAATAGTACAATATCAGATGTTTCAAATTGGTTCCGAAATAACAAATTAATAGTAAACGAAAAGAAAACCTGATAATTTGACGGCAGTGGAACAATTGTTTGATACCACTCCTGAGCGTGATCAATTAACATCTGAGATCAGTTTTGGTTTCAAAGACTCAGGAATATGTTGTGCCAAAGCAAAATAATTTTCAACATTACGTAAAAACGTCATGGGCTGTTCGCGACGATTGCCTGAAAAATTTAAATTAGGGGGAATTGACAGGGGCATTGGACTGATTGGAAAAGCTGCTACAGTCTTTTCTGCCACTGTTTTGTAACTCTTCTATTTTAGATTCTACCTCCTTCCGTTCCAATAGCGATTGTTGGTGCAGAATTACTGTTGCTTTTTCTATTTTATTATTCACGATCTCGTGAAAACCTTCAATCTTATTATCTACTCCCTGTAATTTAATCTTGACTTCGCTTTTGAGGTTTGAGATTTCAGTTACAATATCTTTAACTTTATCACGTGCCCATTGTTTTAAGGTTTTTTGACTTTCTGTAAGACATTCAATATCTTTGTTAACGCTTTCTTTAAAGTGAGCGATTTGTTGAATAGTGTCTGATTGAACTGATTCGCATTTCTTTATCTGGCCTGATAGTTATTCTTTAAGTAGAGACACCTGGAGCGAATTGGCGTTAACAGCAGAAGCGAGAGAAGCAATTTCCGAATTCTGTTCTTTGACTTTTGTGTTGACGGAGACGAGTTGCTGACAAACTTCACTTTGAAATTGGGTGAAAACAGTGCGTTGTTCATTTAATTTAGTCTCAAGAGATAGAAATTTAGAATCAAAATCTTTACGCTGTTCATCGAATTTACAGTTTAAAGAATCAAATTTAGTATTTTGCTCAAGTCTCATTTCATCAAGTTTATACATTAAGCTGGTAAATAAAAGGGTCGTCTGGTCGGTAGGTACCGTTAGCGTGGACTGAGCGAGAGGCGAAACGGTTGAGGGTTGGAGGGCTGGCTCTACCTGGGTCGTAGTCGCCGCGGTCAAAGGCGACACAGCTGCGACGGTCGGGTTGGCCGTCGCCTATTCGGGGGTTGTTTCGCATTGAAAGGTTAGTACCCTCCTCATCTATAGTAGTTCTATCGTCAGACATTTTCGGTTGTGCAATACTCGAAACGAGGTATGAATGATAATTACGCCTACAGCGCGTTACACGAAAGTACAATGATAGCAAAAACAATAATACCAAAATTACTCTGAAAAGTTTTAGCATAGCACTGTGAAATGAACATAAACACTATGAAAACAATATGAACAGGATATTAAATAATGATGAAAAAAACAGTATTAATATAAAATGATGTAGGAACCAAATGCATCCCTCAAACGAGTAAAGATAAGCAAGTGTTGAAGCACTAATTAATAAAAATTAACAAAATATGTAAAATAAAATTTAATGCAACAGACACAAGCTTAAAATTCGATTAACAAAAAAACCACGTTGGGGGCCAAATATGTGATGCACCCGACTTCCCGCATACGGCAACCCACGGATATGAGCAATGCGCGCAGCACGCGGGCCGGATACCTCACAAAAAGGAGGGAAAACACCGTCACACAGAAGTGGGTCGGTAATCAGCTGACAGGTGTGCGCGTTAAATTTATAAATGATGGGCGCCAAACGGGCACTTACCTGTCACCTGGCACCGGCATATGAGAACCTCAGGGGTGAGCACTCTTGAATGAGGGTATGCACTGGGTTTGCTACTATTACTACTTTACAATAATTACAAGGTTATGTTCCAGCTTAAGTGTCAATCGCTTGAATGGCGAGAACACGTTTATTGCTTTTTTTCTGATACAATTTGGTCGGAAAGTCTCATTGGAAGTCTCTCATTAACTTAAACTCTATTATTATTTTTTTACATTAGATGACTCTTTTTTGAATGTCTTTAGAATTAGTACAAAATGATAGTCGTTGAGTCTACCTCTTTCGATGATTGCACATCTGAAGTCGTCCTCAAAACAAACGCTGCCGCGAACCGCGTCGTAGCAGGGCGCAGCCAGCCGGAAGCAGCAATACGTGCGGTGCTATCGTTCCTTCCCGTTCCAATCTTTCGCCGATCCGCCGCCGAAGTCAGGAGGTGGATGAAAAATCTCCGATCGGTGGGAATCGGATGGGGGCCGTCACACGCCACCCCTACTCCGTACCGGTTCAGCCTTGATAACTCGGCTGCACAATCGATCCTTACGGATCGACGTCGGCCCGTTGAAATGGAATAAATTCCAGTTTTGTGCTTTCAAACGGGGCCGCCTGCACTCCGTTGATCGACCAACTAACTGCTGGCTCCAACTACCTCTCCTCAACACAGCAGTCTCTTTCCTATGCCGTTCTCTCGCCTTCTATCTGTGTTCTGTCAAAAATCCTCCTCTCTCGAGCTTCCTGCGTCGCATCCCCACTCACTTTTCTAATTTTGCACATCGCTCCTTCACGTGATCGGAATTTTAAATGTTATTGGTCGAAATCTCAGTTTCTCGAATATTCGACGCGAGTCGGAAGCCGATAGGGCATTTTCTAACTAACGTCATTTTCTGGGCGCCTGATTGGTGGTCTTTGTTGTGCGTGTGTCTTGGCCAGTACACCAGAAATGAACAAAGCAGTCCTTTATGCTGTCTCCGTGATGATTATTTAAGTCCTATGGGATTACTTAGACAGTAGCCGGGATCTCTATAATTCGCTTGTTCCGGTACCTAGTGTAAACGTGGGCGGGCAGCCGCCCGCTCTTTGCCTGAAGGGCTGTCCCCGGGAGACAATCCCACTCTAGTCGTAAATCTTTGGTTAGAACGACAGGCACATGTTCGCGCGTCTTGCGCTGAGCCGTGTCAAATCAGGGACTGTCGTAATTGGCGTGACCGAGGGGTGAGTTTGGGTCCGGCGACCAGCAATGGCCTCATTGCAATATATATATATATATATATATATATATATATATATATATATATATATATATACACACACAATATGTACAATTTTGATTGGATTTTATTGATGCCGGTTAACGATTTATGGTTGAGTTTTGATTTAAAGGAGCTTTGAAAATGCCTTTGGGGAGTCTACATTTAATTCTGTATGGGGTGTTTGCTTGTCCTAGTTGAAAATGGGCAGGATGGTAAGAGAGTGAAAAGTTTCGAGGATAAGTTGATATGATGATCTGTAATTAATGGTATTTGGAATTCATAATGAATTTGACTGTAGGGTACAAACCATAATGCGTTAATAAGTCTTCAGAGAAATTTGTTTTGGAAAGTTTTTGTAAAGAGTTGATATTACCAGGTGCATCGTTTATCCAGGCTGTACAGACATATGTCAGTGTGGGTTTGATGATACTTTTGTAGAGGAGCAATTTGATTTCAACTTTTAAAGAGGATGCAGAATTGATGAGTGGATATAGTTTTTGCTGTTGCTTTTTGTACGACTGACAATGTGTTGCTTCCATGTTAAACGTCTATTAGTACTCCCAGATATTTAATGGGTATGGAATTGTTTGACCAGGGGTTATTTATTTTTAGAGGTGGGGGTGAGTATTCTGAGGGTGAAGATCTTTGTTTTTCTTTTTGCGGGATTAATCCTGAGTCGCCATTTGGGAAACCAACTGGTGAGAGTGTGAAGGTGAGATTGAATATGATCATATGCTAATAAAATGTTTTGATGAGATGAGAATAATGTTGAATCATCTGCATGTAAGGTTTAGTTAGAATATGGTGCTGTGGGATGAACTGCAGTATATATATATATATATATATATATATATATATATATATATATATATATATATTGTAACACCCCACCTACCTACTTTACCTACTTTACCACACGTGGTGGGTCGTGATAGCATGAATGCTCGTGAAGCGAGCTTACAATTCTCAGGAAGCAGGATCTTTCGGGTATGAGAAAGGTCTGAACCCTTAACACAATAAATCAAATAAAAATACGAATAATATGAACATATATTCAACGAGAAAATTTACAGTGACGCAATTTCACAACAGGTTATTGCACTTTAAGTAGCTGGTCACTGAAAAAATGAAACAAGACAAAAAAACAAAAACATATAGGCGTCATCTCGACTGCCTGAACACACTTTCAATTTACGATTACACAATTTACGATTGCACACAACACAATTTACGATTAGATCACTTCTTTCTAAGTTTTCCACTACTAAATTATTTACTCTTTTGGCCTCTAGTTTTCCGTGCACGGCTTTTTTGTTTCAAATGAATTTGATACTTGTTTCAAAGAAACCCTTTCACAGGTGCTAGCCTTGGGCTTCGCACTCACTATGATATTCAACACAAAAAAATATACGTGGCATTCACGTTACTTAATTCATACCCCTTTTACATGTCACAAAAGCAATTACTTTAAATACAATACAAACAAATTGATCTTTCTAGATATTATTAACTGTACAACATATAAAACTGCTGAATCATTTACGTAAAATTGTACAAGGTATAGCCTTTTTAACTGAATCTAGTGATAGTACAGTAAATGGCCTGGAAACTGCCACTCACACAGTTTGAAATACTTCTCCCACCTATTCTAGACGTTTCACCCACTTTTAACACTGATGGTCGTGTATTTACCACTATCCTTTTTCCCAGCTGAACGCTGCATAAACGTTGCCAGTTCCTTTACCTCACCAGCTCCGCGTCGCTCGCCTGTAGGTAACTTTGGGGATTTTCTACCGCTCGTCCCGCGTTGCCGCCACGTCTCGCGTGCTGTGCTGCGACGAAAGCAGTTCCTTCCGCTCGAACGCCGCCAAGCTACCAATTTCCACACCTTTCTCTCGTTCCGAACCCGTACGATCCTCGCTCTAGACCAAGTCCTTCTCGCCTACGCTTCGCTCTTCCTGGGTCGTCTGTCTTCCACTGCCTCGTACACGTTCGTTCGCGCCTCCAGCCTCGAAATTATTAATGTTGCAAGAATTATGCTCAAATGCTCGGCCGACCTACCACACTTTAGGCATGTGTGGTCTCAGCGTGCAATGTGAGATGCTGGATTTAATTAATGTCCTTCTGCGCGAATTTTACAACTTTTGAAGTTATTTCGACGTCAAACAGTTATTTTGCTTGCTCTCCGAATTATTGTGACTGCGACGAAAGATTTTGCACTCTATCTGCTAATTACATCACTTTTCTAAGATACGCTTTCCGAGCTAGCTTTTAACTATCAAGTTAAAGTAAACTCCTATACTATCTATTTATACTCGTCGTTACTGTTGTAGCAAAAGAGCTTCCTGTGGTCGCCGTCAGTTGCCGTAAAAGAGAGTTCCTCCGATCGCCGCCGCAGTTGTCGTAAAAGAGAGTTCCTCCGAGGCGCGCCGTGATACTTAAGTTACTCGCACCTGGGGAAATATTGGAGGGGTGCTTATTCTCCTCCTTTCGTGACCTCACGGAAAAACATTACTCACTAGTTCGGGCTAGTTTGAAAAGCTGTGGGCAGATGGCGCGTTTACCGGCCATCGCTCCGCCGCGTACCCTAGTCCTCTCTGTTAGTGAGCTTCTTTACATAGCTGATGGTGGCGTTATGGGGTTGTCTAACCCCGTGACGTCACTATATATATATATATATATTGAAGAGGATGGGAGCACGTACTGATCGTTGAGAACCTACAATAATGCTGCGTGCATTGGAAAGAATGTGGTTTACTTGAACATGGAAGGTTTGGCTTGTAAGATAATTTTGAATAATTTTATGGAGATAATCAGAAGTACTAAGTTGCTAAATTTTATAGCGCGCCTTTGTGCCAAATGGTGTAATACGGGGTGACTTGTTGAATGATTTGGCTTGAAGCTAAATTGTTTATCCAGTATTGTCTCATTTGAATTGACGAAACGGACTAGGCGACTAAGTATTAATTTTTCGATGATTTTAACTATTGATGGGAGCAGACTAAAGGGTTTGTGATTTGATGGGTCATTATGATTGGTTTTTGGTTTATTTAGTGGTAAAATAATAGCATGTTTCCAAGTTCGGGAGGAGTAGCCAATTTGAAGTGCTGCAGCATTGAAGATGGCTGTTATGGCTATAATACAGCTATAGGGAAGTTGTTGAAGTATTTGGTTAGAGATGTTGTCGTGTCCGGGTGATACTTTATTTTTTAACCTTTCAATGATATTTTGAGTTTCTGTTGGAGTAATGAATTGAATGGGGTGTGCAACTGTGATGAGTGGTTGTTTCATAAATTCAGATATTTGGTTGATTAATTATTGGGTTGGGTTTGAATGTTTCTGATAGGTGTTTTGCTATTATTTCGGCTTTTGAATGTTCTGAATAGATTACTTGTTTATTTGAAAAGAGGGGAGGAACATTGCTTCTCTTTAATGAAGTGTTTAATTGTCTGCCGTAGCTGACGAGAGTTGGGAGAGCTAGGTGGAGTTGTTTAAGATGCTGCTGATAGTTATGTTTGTGGTGACTGATCGTATGTTTGATTTCTCTGGTAAGTTTGATCAGTAACTTTTTGTCAGGTGCATTTCGGTTTGAAATCCATTGGCGTCAAGTGACGCGTTTGGATTTGATTTGCTTTATGATGTAACAAGGTAGTGGATCAATGTTTGGTTTATTAGTTATAATATGAGGCATAGTGGATTTTGAGTAAGCTTGTATAATTAATTGAGTGATGTTCGTGATTGTGTTATTAATGTCATCATTATCTTGTGTATGAGTTGGAAAGATTAGTTTTAGGTTAATTAGCATTTTGAAATAGTTCCAGTTAGTATAACCTTGAATTGTAATTTTGTGATAGGGAATTGTAGACGATAATTTCTAATTGAAGATTATCCAATAAAAAGGAAAGCTTCTTCCGTGGTTTATTTCGGAGAAAACATCCATTCATAATAAAATGCATTAATGCCTCCTCAAAAAAGTATTACAATTTTATATCTTTTTAAAACGCATAAAATGTGATGTATAATTCAACTATATGCAAAAAATGGCATAAAGGAGTGTGTCGCACATCATTGAATAATTTTTTAGATTTTAATATTTAATAAAAAACAGTTAAAATCTGGATGTGACGTAAGGAGAGAAAATCGTCTGCGCACGCTCTTTCAGAATTCCCTTATTTATAAAATTAAATTTAATATATTTATATTTTTATATATTTGTATATATAATCCCTATTTATAATATGGAATGTTACTGCTTGATGCGAGAATATCACTCAGTGATGAGAAGTTAAAAAAAACTTCTCTTTAAATTGGGCGGGGGTGAACACCAATCGGTGAAAGTGAGAGAAGGGGGTCCCCAAATTATCGTACACTGAAGGGTCTCCACAGCTGTTAAAACGGCCCTTGTTTATTTATTTATTTATTTGTTTATTTATTTATTTATTTATTTATTTATTTTACGTAAAAAAAACAGTTAAAAACTGCGTATGACGTGCTATGGAGAAAAGTGAATTGTGTGCACATTTTCAAAATTCTGTAATCCCTACACTGTCATATACTACTTAAATTTTGAATTTTGAAAGGGAGAAAAAAACTCCCATGTAATAAAATCTATTTTCAAGGATAAATAAGCAATAAATTTTGGCTCTTATTACTTCCTGCCGCGACAACATGGAAACGATAATTTGAATAATTGTATTTCCCACTTAATTCTAGAAGATGTGCACAGAAAATGAAGTTACATTTATGTCCAGAAACAAAACAAGGGGCCATCTCAGCATTTGCTCAATGGATCAGGGAAACTTTAGTACAATAGTTGTTACAGGTTGTTTATACTCATTTATACAGTCCAAATGGTAATTAATGCATTATGTATCATTGTTAAAATTAATGTTACTTTCTTTGTGATGTTCAGTATAGTCTCTAATTGTATAGAAACAGCTATGCAGCAGAAACGATTTCACTTGGGATTACACTTTTCTATTGAATTTAATCGTTTAATGTCATCTGGCAAAGTGTTGTAAAATAATGTACATGTATTGTATGTGAATTTTTTGTAATGAGCTGTTGATACTGTCACCTGATGAATATGATTTCTACGTCGAGTGTTATAGTAATAGACTTCGGCATTTTCTGAAAATATATTCCCGCCCTTAAGCAAGTCATTTTTACAAAAACCACTGATTCGTAAATAAAAAGACACGGTAATGGTAGAATTCCTAGATTAATGAAGAGAGGCTTACATGAATCACGTGGGTGGGATTTGGTTATTATTCGTACAATTCGTTTTTGTAATCTAAAAGTCTGGGAGCTATAAGATGTATTTCCCCAGAATATTATGCCATATCTCAGGCGGGAATGAACATTCGCGAAGTATACACAACGAGCAGTATTGTTCGCATTTGAAATACGAATGTTGAAATGAACCACGAATACATGTTCAATTTTTCGAAAATATAAGTAGTTTTCGAGAAATTTTGGACGAAACCTAGGCAATTAAAAACAATTTACCATGTTTTTCTTAACAAACCCTCCATTTTTCCTTTTAAGGTTTTTGTTTATATGAATCTAGGTACGGTAAGAAGATATGGTGCTAGTACCATTTTCGGCGAACTGTCCGTATTTCTGAGAATTGCAAAAAATTAACATTTGAAAACTACAAAATTGAAGATGGAGATTTCTGTTTATACAAAGTCAGATGTAAAAAAACCATCTCTGTAATAAAGTTCATGTGCAATTTTTAGAAGAAACGAGTAATTTTCGCCTAGTTTGTGATTGAAATTAACGCAATTTATAAAAAGAAACGTTATCTCTAAAACCGCTCCACAGTTTTTCCTCAATTTTTTTCCACGAATAGAAGACGCAACGCGTAAAAGAATGGCGCGTGTCTCATTTTCGTTGAACTCTGAATTTTTGAAAGTTACAAATGTGGGAATAATACGAGAAAGTAAGTGCTGCTGTAGCTTTTGTGAGGCGCGGCGTGGCTGCTGCCCCTGCTCGGCCATCTCTCCCTTGCACGAGGCCGAGCGCGCGAGCTGGCGCGTGCCGACGCGGATTGTGGCTGTCGATGTATCCAGCAACTTTCAGCCCCCTACAACAATATTCTGAAAACTCGTGGAGAATATAGGAATACGGAACCGTCACATTACAATACCTGCGTTAACATGTTAATACACTACTTTTGCATACACCTGTGGATGACTGTGTAAGATATCCAACATAAATAAAGATATCAAATAAAAAAGGATGTAAGTGCCATTTCTGTTAAATTTACGTTTTATTGAGAAATAGGACTTGAGATAATTGTCATTATTGTACTTAAGTGTTATTACAACATCAAGAGTGAAGACAGCCATAGCCGTGACTGAATCCGAATCTACAATGTTTTTTTCTGACTACAGGGAAACTCTAACCTCCAACCCTACAGATGGACATCCAAATTAAGTAAGCAAAACTTACGCTAATGCTGCCCAAACAGATTCATTCCCTAAGAAAGATCAAGCGATAGTCATAGATGCACAGGATGGTATAAGCATTAAATAATATATAATGAAGATTGCAACAATAACTGAACCAAGTCTCAGATTCCTTTCAAGAATATCCAATAACAGAATTTGTATATTTCTATCAAGTCCCGAATTAGCAAAGAAAATCACAGAGGAACACAAAATAATAAAAATTAACAAATACAAAATTGAGTGTAAGACCGTTAATAAATAATAATGTAAGAGTAATAATATCAAATGTTTGCCCAATAATCCCACATGAAGTAATTCAGAGAGTTCTAAATCGGAAAGAAATAAAATCCCCCCCAAAGATATCTTTCATTAGAGCAGGTGTATCTAAACCCGGTTTAACTCATATTTTAAGTTTTAAAAGACAGGTATTCATAGACCCAGATGATGTAACAAAACTAATTCAACCGTGATTTTTTATGGAGACACATCATACAGAATCTATTTTTCCACTGCAAACATTTCTTGTTTTCTTTGTAAGGAAGAAGGTCACATTGCTAACAAATGCCCATCTAAACCTACTGAAAATGAGGAAACTAAGTCTACATCGACTGATACTGTCCATAATAAACCAGAGATGGAGAAACCCATGGAATCTGAAGTCATGCATCTACAGCCAGTAACATCAACAATGCATGAAGAAAATTTCCCTCGTATAAATAAAAGAAAGCTGCCATCTGAATCATCACAACCGGAGTCTTTGAGAAGCAAAAACAAACCCACAAAATCTCTTGTTCATCAAAAACAATCATCCAAGAAAAAAAGAAAGAAGATAATGGATTGTCCCTTACCTCGGAAAACACACCAATAAAATCAGTTAGTGAACTATTTGCACCAGCCAAAGATTTTATAGAGACTAATAAAGATATATTTCCTCTAAATTTTCAACAATGTAAATTATTTATGGAAAACCGTCATGGTTCCCAAGATCCATTAACTACTGCAAAAGATTATACCAAAGATTTTGATGGAATAATTGTAATGAATAAAATATACTAATTCCTTACTGAAAGGTCAATAAAGGGCAGATTTACGAGAATTACTAAAAAACTTAACAAAGCTGTGCAACAGCTTGAAGATAGTGATACAGATACAAGTATGGAAAGTTCAATAATTAGCATTAACTGATGAAAGTGTTGCAATGGAATGTCAATGGTTTCTTTCCCAGACTTGAAAGCGTTCAATTACTTTGTAATTTGTATCTACCAAACATTGTTTGTTTTCAAGAGACAAATTTTAAAAATAATAATGTTGGAAAAATAAAAGGTTTCAAATACTTTTCAAAACACTGCAACAACCCAAATTATGCTTGTGGTGGAGTTGTAATTAATATTAATGAAGAAATACATATTAAAGAATTGAATATTCAATTCAATATAGAAGCTATAGCTATTAAAATAATTTACCCTATTACAGTATGTATATGCGATATAGTATACATACCCATCAGTCGTTTTCTAGAGAAGTCTGATATTACTGATATTATTAACCAACTGCCGAAACCTTTTATTATTCTAGGTGATTTTAACAGTCACCATTCTCGTTGGAGGTCATATAAAGTTGACTCAAGGGGGCAGAAAACTGAATCAGCAGTTGAAGACTGATATTATAATTTTAAATTCAAGTGAAGCAACTCATATGAACCTTAGCAATGGAAAACTTAGTGCTGAGAAGAAATAAATTGTGATAATTTTTGAAATTTTATCTGCTATCTGTATCTAAATACTTTAGATGTATCCATTAATTGTAATTTAATTTTCTATCTTATTGTGTATTTATTTATAATCTTTCTGTGTCTTTCTGTGTCTTGTAGACTGACGATGACGGCAAGGCCGTCGAAAGCCGGCTATCTTAATAAAGCTAATATGTTGACGAAGATGACCTCTTTTATTTCTTCTCATAAGAACGTCAACGACACCAAATCAGAATTCCCACAAAACTTAGTGCTATTGACCGTACTCTGTGTTCTGCTTGACATATATGTGACTGGACAGTCTCCGAATATCCCTATGACAGTGATCACTTCCCTATTTTTATCAATTTTGACAATTCCAAATGCTCCACAATCACCTATAATACTACATTAAAATGGAACTTTAATAAATCTAACTGGAATGAATGAAAAATCAATAGAAAATTACCTGCAACAATCTACTGGATTTGTAGATATAGATTACACTATTGAATCATTTTTAGATATTATCAACCAAGCAAAAAATAATTCCGAGCAAACATATAAACCATCATAGAAAGAAGAAACGTACCTTGGTGGAAAGAAAATTGCAAAGAAGCCATCCGAAACTCCAAACACGCATTTAACCAGTTCAAAAAACACAACACACAAGAAAATAAAATTGAGTATAAGAAAAGGAGAGCAGCAGCCAGAAGAGTAACAAAAGAAAGCAATGCCAAATCCTGGGCTACTTATGTACGAACAATAAATAAACGGAACAATATTAATGAATCATGGAAGAAGATAAAAGTCATACAAGGAAATGAAGCATATAATCCTATTAATATCATAAAAACTGAAGATGATAAGTTCATCCACTAACTCGGAAGAAATTGCTTAACAAGTTTGTAGACAGATTTGCCAAACATTCTAGCACACGCAATTACCCAGAAGAATTCATTCAAAATAAAAATGAACAAGAATATGAAAATCATCAAACAATGAAGACTTCAGTTCTGAATATCAACTCAATCCAATTTCAATTGAACTTACTGCTGCTATTGAATCAACTAAGAATTCGTCTCTAGGGCCTGACAACATCCCAAATGTACTCATAAAAAATCTACAACCCAAGGGAATTGATCTCCTTCTCTGAATATACAATTTAATATGGGAGAGAAATTTATTTCCTAAATTGTGGAGAGAGGCAACAGTAGTTCCACTTCCAAAACCAGGAAAAGATAAGACAAATATTGATAATTACAGGCCAATATCCTTATCTTGTAACATGTGCAAGATACTTGAAAAAATAGTAGACAACAATTTTAGATGATTCTTGAAGCATCACAGAATCATCAGAGACAACCAATTTGGTTTTTGACCAGGTCACTCCACCCTATCTCATCTTATAGGTATTGACACATATATTCAAGAAGCCTTCATGAATAACCAGCATGTATTAGCTGTCAATTAAGACTGAAAAAGCCTATGACATGGTTTGGACCAGGGACCGAACACCGAAATAATAGCGGTAAAGGAATTTATACCGGTATACAAATACCTTTACCTCTATTATACCTTTATTCAAAATACCTTTAAAAATACCGGTATAAGACGTCAAATACCGGTATTTTTAGAGGTATTTTACCTTTATCCGACGTCTATACCGGTAAAATACCTCTATTTAAAGGTATTATACCGGTATTCTCTCATCAAAATACCGGTGTTTTCATAAGAAAATACCGGTATTTCAGTAGAATCATACAGGTATTTGGGGGAAATTCATTGTGATTTTTTCCGCTGAGATGGCTCAACTATTTACACGGCAGAGTTTCTGACCGGGAGGTCCTAGGGTTCGAGTCCCGAGGGTGGCGGATTTTCGACACATATTCTAGCTAGGTCGAGTTCTGCCGTTGACTGAGAAGTCGAGTTCTGTCGTCAGACGGAGGGACCAGCCAACGGTCTTTCGCAGGCATCAACACGAGCTCGTTCGCTGACCTTGGACCTCACGTCCGGGCGCAGAGCTTGGCGACACGTGATAGAGTGTTGAAAATGTATCGAATTTCTCCGTATAAATCTTGTCCTTTCTAGTAGCGATAAAAAATGGAGAAACGTGTCTTCTTATCCATAAATGAGTCTTCCCACGCATACCAAACGTCCTTCTTGCACGACTGTGTTTATCACTAAATACGATTATTTGCTTAAATTTGATCGTATCACTAACATTCCCGAAAATAATTTTTTCAGTTGGCCCAGTTTCCTTATTCTACACCATAATTAATAATTATAATTATATATATTAATTAATTATATATAATTATTAATTATAACTAAAACAATATTGAAAATTGACATTGAATGCTAATAGACATTAACTATTCTCACGCGAGGAAACAGAAGCGTTATGTTTAATTCAAAATTAATGATTGAAGCATGTTTAATTTACATCCATGTATTATTTAAGAAATTTCATTAAGAAAAAATATTAATAGTACTACATAATATTAATTAATTTTAATAAATATTTTAAAATATTAATACTAATTAAATTTTAAATGTTTGTATTAAATTTGTGTAAATTAATTTATTATGTTGTTTGTTAATTTATAAATTTATTTAAATTAAATGTTAATTTTAATTAAAAAAGTAAAAATGTTAATATTAATAAACTCTTTTTTATTAATTAATAATGTCAGTATATATTTCTTATTATTAAGGAAGAAACACTTCTCGAAGTGGGCTCCTCCAGATGCATTTTACAATGTAAGCTACCCGCGTAGAAGGGAACCCTTGCCCACATGCAATGTTAATAGCTAATAATAATAAAAATAATAATAATAATAATAATAACAATAATAACATAATAATTTACTTTTATTACAAATTTTCTCAATATTTGCAGTAAATGTCAAAATATATTAAACCCTTAATATAAACAAGGAAAATAACATTTTATTTTAGCCCTATTTATTAATGTATAATTAAGATTTAATTGTGAAATGAAGTAAAAGGAAATTTTGTAACAATAACAAAACTGGGCCTGAAAGCCTGAGCGTTCGTGATTATCTCAAGGTGTCAACGCTTTCTCAGTTCGCCGAGGGAGGGGTCGGGGAAGGAAGAAACGGTCCTACGCCTACGGCACGGCGCATACGTTGACAGCCTCTCCATGTGCGAAATACAAAGACAGGCTTAGGTCATCTCTCAGGTCAGATGGGAGATAGCTCGATGAAGGACACTAAGAAAAGGTTCTCTTCAATGGAATCAATAATTATTATTTCATATTTCAACTTTTCCGAATTTTAAATTAAGGGAGGTTTTCAATACATACAACGTATGCAAAACGTAAACGCCCGAACACAAAACATTTACAATAATAATAATAGAATTTAATATATAACGTAATAATTTAAACAATAAATAACAATTATGAAATGATATTCGATTAATAAACATTTTGTGAGATATTAACTAAAGTAACCTATTTTTTCAACATGTATGGATGGTAAGCTATATTTCTTCATTGAAAATACCGGTATAATACCGGTATAACCTTTATGGACGTCCATACCGGTATAGACGTATTTTACCTATAGAGGTATTTTACTGGTATAAAAGAATAAAGGTATTTGAAAAAGGTATGGAAAAATACCGGTATTATACCGGTATTTTTTACCGGTATTCAATACCTTTTCGGTCCCTGGTTTGGACACACCAAATTCTTCTAAAACTTCGTAAAATTAGAATCGAAGGAAACATGTTTACATTTCTGAAATCCTTTTTAACAAATCGTAAAATGAAAGTCATAGTCAATGGTTAATTCACTAAAATGATAGTCTAGAAAATGGAGTCCCACAAGGATCAATCTTAGGCGTCTTACATTTCCTACTTGCTATCAATGATGCAGATATGAATATCGAATCACCTTCAATAACTAGGAAATATGCAGACGAAATTATTATTCTTTGTCAAGGAAAAAACCTTAACAACACCATCCCAGCTCTGAACAACTTATATGATTGGTCCACAAAATCAGGTTTTAAATTTTCTGTCAAAAAAACAGAATTTATATTATTCTCTAAGCAAAACCGATCAATTATTCCCAAATTACAACTGGGCCAACAATATTTAAAATTCACCCAATGCACAATACTATTAGGAATGCAATTTTACTGCAAAATGACGTGGAAATATCACTTTCAGAATCTCATAGATGAATGCAAGAACCGACTCAATACTCTTAAATATTTGTCTCATAACAACTGGAGCGCAGATAAAGATCTACTCCTACTTACTTACAAAGCCATAGTAAGGAGCAAAATTGAGTATGGATGTGTAATTTACAACTCTTCCAAAGAAAGTACCTTGAAAAAACTCGATACAATTCACCATCAAGGACTCAGAATATGCACTGGTTGTTTCCCTAGTAGCCCAATTGGTAGTATACTAATTGAAGCCAAGGAACCATCTCTTAAATTTCGCAGAGATTTATTATCGTTCTAATATGCTGTTAAAGCATCTTCATCAACTAACTCAATAATCTTCAGTGATGTTTTTCCTCATGTATATGCTGAAAAATGTTTATCCTTCCCACAAAACTTTCTATGTTCATATAAGAGATCTTCTCAAGGATCTTTACATACAAAATATTCACACAGAAAAATGTAAAAATTCTAGTACCCGTCCTTGGAATGCGACAAACCTTACAGCTCATTCGAGATTAACCAAATACAACAATTTCAGCTTATCAAAAGAAGAATGGACCTTCTCTGAATTCATCTCGAATTATAACAACTACTGTATTTTATACATTAAAGGAAGAGATAAAAATGAAGCAACTGAAGCCCTTATATATTTACCGGACAAAACTATCTAATACCAGCTTGCGAATTATGCCAGCTGCACTACTGCGAATTTCTATGCTTTAATGGCAGCGCTTAAAATTGTAATCCAAATACATAAATCTAATTTTATCATATTTTTAAACTCATTGCCAATAATAAATAAAGTTATCAACATAAGCATTAAATCGGAAATGATATCTATTATACAAGATCTGCTCTGCAGGATCCATTCAAGAAGGAAAAATGTCACTCTTGCCTGGGCACCATCTGCACTGGAACATCACATCACAAATAGTGAAACCGGGAGCGGTAGCTCAGTGGATCAATTGACGTCACTGCTGCGCCTCTGACTGGGAGGTCCTAGGTTCGAGTCCTGACGACGGCAGGATTTTCGAGACTAGCTTTTCAACTAGGTCTTATTCAATCGTTGTCTTGGGAGAGAATTCTAGCGGCCGGCTGCTCTGATCGGTAGTTTTCCGTAGTTTCTCCGATGAACACCAAGTGAACGCCGGAGCAGTGTACTCTACCAAACGGACCGCGCGCGATCTTTCCTTCCCCTTCTTTGTCCTATCCTCTCCCCTTACACACACACTTACACTAACATGCACTACACTACCTCATATTCCGGGAGACCGGTCGGGAGCTTAGAGCTTGTCCCGGCTGGGGCGGTGTCCCGCTGGTGGGAGAGTCCTGGTCTGAGGGAAACCCCACTAACTGACGGTAGGTCGGCGCCGGATCTCACCATCTAGCGGGGGAAGATCACTGCCATCTCCCGAGGAAAAAACATACACTATACTTACGGGGACTAATGATCAAAGCAGTTGACGCGCTTGGAAACACGAAAAAATCAATCAATCAACAAATAGTGAAAATAGACGAGTAGTTGTTAATATGAAGAACAATAAAATGCACAACCCATCCTACACTGTCACTGGTAATTTGAAGTATGCTGGGAAACTAATGAAGGTAAAATGGAATGGTACATGGAAATAATACAATGGAAGCAGTATTCATAATATTCTCAAAAACTTTATGGCATTGGTAACCAATAAAAACGTAGCCGAAGAGAACCAGTGGTTTTAACAAGAATTCGGACAGGACATTAAAAAATAAGTAATTTTCACCTACTACAAAAGAATCCCCCCCCCGAACTCCTGATGTATGTAGTTGTACTCTAACTTTGGACCACATCATTGAGTCATGTCCCAAGTTTTCCTTACAGCAAAAAACCTCTTGCGGGGACTGGACGTTGGTGCACTGTTGTATTCCCCTGTCCATCGAACTCAAGTGATTAAGTTACGTTTTGTAAAATTATTGGTATTATGTCGGAAATTTCAGCTCAAACTAACATGTTAATTATTGTGAAGTGTTGTATTATTATAGAAGTGTGGTATTGTAACAATGTAGTGTTGTATTAGAGATCTAAATTTAAACTTGTATATTGGATATTTTAATTGGTGTGGTTGCTAAGGACCTTGCAGTTGATGCGAGCTAAAATAAATAAATTAAAAAGAACCAAGGGCCGACCTGGATGGCCGAGGTGGCTAAGAGCGAGTACCGACTCAGCGCTTCGGTCCGAAGGGTCGCGGGTCCGAGTCCCGCCTTGGGCATGGCTGTTTGTCCCTTGACTTTGTGTGTGTTGTCGCGGAGGGCCTCGCGTTCTGCTGATCCCAGATCAGAGGAGCCGGCAAGAGTGTTTGTCTAGTGTATGGTCAAATATGCGTCCCTTCGGGACATAAAGGGCAACCGGCTGTCGGCTGGATAAAAGCCCTAGGGGAAAAAAAAGAGAACCAAGGTCCAAACGCATTCATTATGTTCGTATTATAACCTTCATTATGTTACGGGGTAATTACCATATTATAAACTTCATTATGTTACGGGGTAATTATGAATTGTAGGAGTTGTATGTGACAATAGGTTTAATGTATATATAAACTTTTTTTTCTCGAAAGTATGGAAATGACACATCCTTTTTTAAGTCTTCAAATAATGTTATCGTTAGCGTTTCCTCGATAATGTAGGTAGGCAAGCATGTAGGTTTGCGGAACACTTAAATGATCTCGGAACCCCAAAGTTCTGCGAAATACAGTGCAAGAAACGCTGGTCTTGTACATGACAAATATATCAAACTAGTTGTGTTACAACAGGACATACTTTCTCCAATTATTTATAATTTTTGCAATTTCTAAAATTCAGAGTTCAACGAAGATGAGACATGCTCCATTTTTGAGTGTCCCTTGTTTAGCAGAGCAACCAATGAAAAAGGCACGAGGACTTAAGAAAGAGAAAACAGCGAGGACGGCGCCCGGCGCACAGCTATCAAAAGTATTGACTCCGTAGAGCAGCGCTACAAACAAGACTTTGAAGTCTTCACCCAGGAGAAGATGGGGCTTAGGAGAGTATTAGAAAACAGGAAGGAGCACAGAAAGAGATAGAAAATCACAGAGACTGCACGGAAATATTGAAATAAAAAGTGTGGTGCATGTTTCAGAAAATGTTTTTTATCTTCAAGCAGAAATTACGCGAAAAGTACTCGCTCTGTCAAAAAAATTGAAGTGTGCGATATGGATCACGGGATCGGTCAGTTAATGAAACACATTAGTTTGCCAACGTTTCGGAATATGTAATTCCTTCCTCAGGGCTTACTAATATACAAAATGGTCAAACATGATATTTTTAAAGTGTGATTTTTAGAACAAATTTCATTTACAACCAAAATCTCTATCTTCAAATTTCTAGTTTTACAATGTTAAATTTTTTCAACTTTCAGATACTTTGTCTGCAATGCTATTAGCACGAATGTTTTTACCGTTCTTTGATACATACGCGGTGAACATACAAACAAAAGAATTTTAAGGCGCTGTTGCGAAAATAATTGTTTAAAGTTGCCAATGTTTATTTCAAGATATGTATTTGAACAACAGATTTCTTTAGAAAGAAATTCTAATAGTACGAAGACGCCGAAAAAATGAACTTTTGCAATTTTCGAAAAACTAGCAATTTCAACAAAAATAAGACCGATGTCATTCATTCAAGCGTCGAATGCACTATTCGAGGACAAAGTTTTATAAAACATTCTGCCACTATATTAGAAAAAAGTTTGAAAATGTAATTGAGGCTTCATGTAAAATACCTCCAAAAATCAAAATATCCGTTTCAAACTCTCAGAGCCGTTAGTTTGTTCAGATCGATCGGGGAATGTCAATTTTGTAGAAAATCTAGGAGTTTGGCGCTAGCGTTGACCAGAGACAGAGGGACGGACAGACAGACATTTTGCTGTCAAAAGATTTTTCAGTATCAAGGATCTACACTACCTGGATTCAGACTACACAGCGTGTTAGAGGAAGTAATTTGCATATTTTTAAATTACATTATACATATTAGTTTACATATTTGTAAAGCACATGTAATTTACATTTACATAAGAACGAGATTTATACACTTTCTTGTTACCAGGGCCCGGTATTAAGGTTTTTTTCTGGCCAAAATTCGTTTTCCGGCGCACGATTTCAATACTTTCTCATCTTAAGAAGTAAGATCAGAAAGTAAAATCGTCCAAAAATTGTAATTTTTGTTACGAGAATTTGCAGGAAATGGTACCTAAAATTCTTTCTTTGATTTGGCTCGTTTTCGCATTATAGTATTGGAGTACGGTTCCCGTGTGTACACATGTGCGACTCCGAACTGTAGATAAAGCACGAGATTGTGTGTGAGCTCTCCGAATCGTCCTTGTTCTGATATCTATTTTTGTTCGTCGTTAGCAGACCCGACAGCATGGTCTGTTTGAGAAATGTACTCCCGTCACTCTGACAGTCTTTTGTTCTTGATTTCTCTCTTCTCTTCTCCTGCTTCTTTCCTAACTGACATGACCTTTCTGTGATTTTCTATCTCTTTCTGTGCTCCTTCCTGTTTTCTGATACTCTCCTAAGCCCCATCTTCTCCTGGGTGAAGACTTCAAAGTCTTGTTTGTAGCGCTGCTCGACGGAGTCAATACGTTTGGTAGCTGTGCGTCGGACGCCTTCCTCGTTGTTTTCTCTTTTCTAAGTCCTCGTGCCTTTTTCATTGGTTGCTCTGCTAAACATAATATTAGGTAAGCATCGCCCACGACCATGCACCTCTGGGAGGAGAGCTGAACGACTGTGTTCAGTGCATCCGTTATTTGACTCAGAGAATTTCATATGATTGAGGTGATCAGTCTTTTGGTGTGCATGTGGATTAAAAATGCGCAGTCGATTGGAAGATTCTTAAAGAACTACGTTTGAAGTCCCTTATTGTGATGTGGGAGAGGAAGAGAAGGGAGAAAAGAAAACAGGAAAGGGAGAGAGGAGGAGAAGCATCGGGAAGACAAATTTTTCATTTAAAGCATTTTTGCCTTTTCACTGTTCGCGAAAATGGTACCTCTCTCCAAGAGCTGATAATTCAGAGCACTAGGGCCCGCTCTATCACTCGCTGGATAACGAGTGCCCCTTGACCTTAGGTAGTTGATCCAAACCTCGAACAAACAGGGATGGTTCTCTCTCAGGCATCGCCCTGAGCCACCGTTCGTTGCGAGACCCAGAAACGACAGAACAGCAATGGCCATTACAGTAATCGTTATAACAATCATTCACATTGTCGAAGACAAAATGAGAATTCACAATTAATCAGGTCCCCTTTTGCTGCTAAAACCCATTTAGTTCATGAATTCGTATCTCTACACGTTTTCAGAGTTTCAAAACCCACGTTCTCAAAATTTAGAATATGTGGGAAATGTCCCGCTTTCTCGTCTACTCATATTTGTTCAACTAGTAAAACGATGAACGTTAATTTCGTAGTTTCACGTTGTAAGTAAACGCTGCAATTAGATACTTAAAGACTAAAAGTAACGAGTTAGGCTAACTCTGCGATCACCACAGTGATACTATCTTTGCTCGAGATGCGCGCATATCGTAGCAGAAATCAGATCATTTTCCGTTATCGTCACTCAAACAATGTTTTTTACTAATAAACGTTTGTAATCACACTCTTCACGGAAAACTTGTACAAAAAAGAATTGTACGAATAATAAGCAAATCCCTCTCCCGTGATTCTTGCAAACCTCTCTTTATTAATCTAGGTATTTTACCATTACATTGTCTCTTGATTTACGAATCAGTGGTTTTTGTCAAAAATTACTTTCTTATGGGCCGGAATATATTTCCAGCAAACACTGATGTCTATTACTATGAAACTCGACGTAGAAATCATATTCATCAGATGACAGCATCATTCCCTCCCTACAAAAAATTCACATGTAATGCATGTACTTTATTTTACAATACTTTGCCAAATGACATTAAAATATTAAATTCGATAAACAAGTTTAAGACCCAAGTAAAATCTTTTCTGCTGCATAACTGTTTCTACATAATTAGAGGCTATACCGAAAATTCAAAAAGAAAGTAATAATAGTCTTAACAAAGATATTTAACGTATTATTTACTATTTGGACTGTATAATTCTAAACAACCTATAACTAGTATTACAGAATTACGAAAACGTGCACAAAATCAACCACATAACGTCACACACTGTTTTTAACTGTTTTTGACGTAAATAAATAAATAAAAATAAATTAAAATAAATTTAAATTGGCTCTTACGCTTGCTTCGTGCTGATTGCTGCCCTGTGAGCTCCTCACATCTGATTTCAACAAAGTAGTGGGGACCTCATGCTATTAGGCATATACAATTTAACCTCAATATCTGTAAAGAGCTAAGTGTATAAAGATTGAAGCCTCCAGACAACATACATATGTTGTTGAAGGCTCACTTGAATGATTGGGGATGGGACCACATTTTAAATGATTTGGTTTTCCATCCCTTACGATCTGCTGGAGATTAAGGAACTCTCTTAAAATTTGTATTGATAGTTAAGTTAAAATACCTCATAGAGAATTGCTTAGGAGCTAATGTGGAAGCTTAGAGAGCGGTTTAATTTTTAAATAGATTCCCCAATTCCAGGATATTTACTTTAAAGGAATAATGACTTGTTAAATATTTGTACCTGTAAAAGGTATCTTTACATTTTATTTGCTCGTCAACTGCGTACATATATAGTAAAGAGGAAGTGTAATATTGCTGCGAAAAGTGGCAATTTTTCGTCTGAAAAATTTGTCTTGTGGGACCTTAATATCGAAAAACTAGATAAATCTTGTACCTATAGGTAGTACATTACTTTCTCTAATATGTTGTGTTGTCAGAATCCACGTATTGTGGGTCTTTTTATCGAAAATTTGTGTATGACGAAACGTCTGTTCACCTGTCATCAACAGTAGCGCCTAAAACATTTAGACGATTTACTCCAAAATTGATATCCCCCGATCGATCTGCCAGAACGTGAGGCTCTGCCAGTTTGAAATGGATGTTTTGATTCTTGGGGCTACTTGACATGAATCCGCAACATGTACAAACTTTTGAGGGATGAAATGTAAACAAATCTATTTCTTTCTTTCATCAGACAAAAAATCGCTAGATTTATAGTTTTTACCCCGATAGTGGTAGTTATTACTTTTCAATCTGTCTTATCAATTTATTATTAAACTTAACATGGCAATTATTCAATCTCAATATTTCCTTATTTTTTTTTATAAATTAGAATGAAAGAATGGGGAATATGTCAGCTTAATGGCCCTATCGACAAAATTCATCACCACGGAAATAGATATATTTGTTGCCCTTAGTCCCTCAAATTCAGAAAAGTTTAAAAGCAGAATTAAAAGTTAAATCTAATATGAAATTGCTAAACCGAGTGTGCAATAAGAGGCATATTTTGATAACTTAACAAACCCAAGAGAAAAACTTGATTTTCAGACAGCTGTTTAGCGTATAAATTGTCAACAATGTTCGAAATCGTACACTGGGCAAACTAAGAGGACGTTGAAATCGCGTGTATCAGAATATGTGTGAAACATCAATGATTTTTTTTATAGACAAAATTCATTTTCGACACAACAGCTGGACAGTAAATTTGACAGGTGTAGAAATGTTGGGATCTGAACGGGATTATTATTCTAGGTTTATTCTTGAAACTCTTCGTTTAAAAACCTTTGTTTTGTCGAACGTTTTAGAGAGATAAGTTTTTGCATGGTTGCTTAGCGCTGTTCTTTCCTTTACGGTTTTTTAAACTTTTCAATGAAGTGGAAGATGTAATATTAAAAATTAAGCATTTTTCTGATGCGTTTTGGGAACTCAAGAAAATTAGTCCTGTGTATTCCATTTCATTTAGCAGTATTTTGAAGCCCTCTCCCACCTCTCCCTTCTCCAACGGTATCAACCCATTGTTATTTCCAAAGAACGAATTTTCGTGTAGTGAAACTCTCTAAAACGAGTAGTAAAAACACCAAAAATGTGCAAAATCATGCACTAAATGCAGAACAGTGGTATGTAGCCTAAAATCTCCAGTTAATCCATTTATCAACGTATTTTCTTTTTGAATGTGATATGTAAGGTGAATGGAATATGAAGATTTTAGAGTTTTTATTCTAATCAAGTTTGTACATATTGTTTAAACAGACTGTATTTGACATTTTAAATGTTATTCACACACAAAATTAAATTAGCATAAAAATACAAAAAGTAAATAAGAAAATTACACAAAAGATAAGAAATAGACACAAATAAGAATAGCACAAAAATACCTTCAGAAATCAAATATAATTTTTAGGGAAGAAATGTTTGCATTATAATTTACAATAATTTATATTTCCAAATTATTTTTCGATAAATTATTATGTCATCTATCAACTAATGTTTCAGACAGGAAAACCTTCGTTCTACAGTTACACTTGTCTGTGTGCCTAGTCTCATTCTGCCATGTGTGCACGCAGCTGAAAACGGTCAAAACTGCGTTAATTCTCTTTCGTCCCTCGCAGTGCAACGTCGGTTAGTTACACGGGAATCAGGTCTTTAGTTATTTCCATTCGGTTCATTTTAATCCTCTTTCTGCAACCGCCATGCTGGGAGTGCTTTTGCACTGACTGATGTATAGATTTATTATTTAATTTATTATATTAATTATCTTTTTTAAATAATTAGTTTTATCTCTTCGTGTTTTATATCGAATACAAATATTTTATTCCAAATGTATAATTTTGTTAGTGTATTTTAACGTTAGTAACTTGTCATTTTTATTCACTGAAAATGTTCCTGTTATATTCATTGACGCCTGAAGATAGGGAAAACATGATCCTCGAAACGTCGCAAAAAGAACTTTGTGAATGTTTATTTATTTTTATTTATTTTAGTCAAAGAACAGTTAAAACTGCGTATGACGTGCTATGGGGAAAAGTGAATTGTGTGCACATTTTCAAAATTCTGTGATCCCTACACTAAGTCATATACTACTTGAATTTTGAAAGAAAAAAAAGAAGAATAAAAACATTAAAGTTTATGATTATGTATGTATGTATGCACATCAGGGTTTGTATGTAGTACATCAATGTACGTAAGTTTAGTTATCCAAAAGTTAGGATATATGTATTTGAATTTGTTGTATATGTATGTAAATGCCATCTGCATGTGCTAGGTAGTGACAAAGGTTAATTTGTTTTTATATGGTTCATACATATATATTGTTTTTACTTGTAATTGTAATTGTGCTTTCATGTTCCTACATTCTGACATTGGGCAAATCTGCCCAATTGTAGAATAAAGCTTCTATATATCTATTACCTGGATTTTGTGATTTTTTACTAAATTTTTGAAATGATTCGTGTCTCTCAGGAAAACTCTGTAACAAAAGTTTCTTTTTATTTATTTATTTAACGTCAAAAACAGTTAAAAATTAGGCATAATTCTTCTGAAAAGAATGAATAGTGACAGACAATTTGAGGTTTTTTATGTATAATGAAAGAATATCTGCAGCATCAGAGTATTTTTTTTATTTTGCTTTATTAATCTGTAACTGTATCAACATGTATTAATTTGTAAAATAGGTTTTAATTATACAAATATTTTTTAAACATTGATAAATGCGATTTATCAATTGCTACTTAATTTTAATCCATTTATTTGGTCATACTTTTGTTTAGCATGAAAACAATCTGGACTTTATTTCTTCCATTTCTTTCTGATTATTTCAACTGTCCGCTGTGAATATACTAGTAGTATACTATTTCTCAATGTACATCTTTCCTCTTTCGTGCTCTGCTCCGTCATGGATGGCTTCCCACACGATTCTTGACTCAATTTCTCTCGTAATGTGTTTTTTCGAGGAGAAATGAACGCGACAAACAAAGCCCCCGAGAGCAGCAGGAAAGAGACGGATCGACGGCCAGCGGCGGCGGTGCAAATGGGGACAGGCGCCGGCGCCGGCGCCGGGGCTGGCGGGGGTTGGGCTGAGGGTGGGGGAGGGCGGAGGAGGGGAAAAAGAAGAGGGAGCGGGCACATTTCGAGCTCCGCGTGTGAGCCCAGCGACCAAGAGCGACTGCAGAGCCATCCTAGTGGCTTGATCTGGGCGCAGCGAACAGACAGTGTGAAATCCACCGGACATGAGAAAATACTACGCTATTGCGTACATCACAACACCTATAGGTAGAGTTCGAGAGAGTATGTCGGCTAAAATGTGTAGTAGTGCGGCCCAAAGTCAATCATATAAATATTTGCAATGACTCCATCTCACTATAACTACATAGTTACTAAACATCCAGTGAAGTGAATCTCAGAATATTCATCTGACAAACAAATGAAGATCCAAAACTATTCTTCGTGTCAAATGTATCTGTTTTCTGGTTCAGGTAGCAACACATCCAATACCAAACAAAACAACGTTTGTTCGATTTCCTGCGATGACAGTGTTTTATTAATTGATTGCACATACTTTGTAATACTTATTTACGTCGAATTATTTTTTCTGATTGCGATGACGGATACTACAGTTGCGAATAAGCAACTCAAGTTTCATCCATTTTACTTTCTCGCTCTTACTTCGTAAGGAGAGAAAATATTGTAGTTGTGCGCCGAAAAACGGCAAATTTTCTACACAAAAATTCTAATTGGAGTTCTCTCTGTGCGGTCGTGGCGAACAGATGTCTCTACTACGCACTTAGCAGTCCGAGAATAGTGCCTGAACCTATAAGAACAGTGTACGTTGTGTTGCGGTTGTGACCCTGTACGTAATAACTAGGGAACGGCTTTCTATGTAATTACATGTTTGTACAAGAACTAGAAACCTGCATTCAATTATACTTTTTAGAGTTTACAAGATATTCTGAATGGATTGGAACTATTTTTATTTTACATATTTTTACATATCTTGGTATAATTGCATATTTTTACATATTTTACCTACTACTACATATTTCGTTATATATTAATATATTTATACGTCGAAACGGAACATTTGCGCGTTTGCATTATATATTAGGGAATCATCTTTCTTAAAAATCAAATGTAATCCTGCTTCTATGGCCACCATATCTTCGTCATAATTGTCCCCCCCACACACACACACATACTTACTGGAGTCAAGAATGATTAAATTTCTGTGAACAAAAGTAATTTCAACTACGATTTTTCCCATGTTTCAACCAGCACATTCGTTACTCGATCGAAAACTAACAAATATTTTTTACATAAAATTGTCTTACGCGTTATTCGATTGGGGGGGGGGGATTCCCTTTAACCCCCTCCCCCGCAATCCATCACTGGCTACACAGTACTACTATTCATTGGAACACTGGCTTCTCGTAAACATTGTAATATGTACTATGAAGGTATTTAGAAGATTACTCTAGAGAATTACTTCTGTAGACGTAGAACCTACTTGCAGCCACTCCGAATGCTTGTCAAGAACTGATTGGCGACGTTTTATGCTCGTAAAATGCTTGTAGAGAACAATTTTTAACACAATAATGAATTTTTATTTTACACATTTTCTATTTTTTTCTTACATGTTTTGGAAAAAAATAAGTACATATGTATGAACCGTCGCTTGCACAAAAAATGGGCGATGTCCTGAGCCGAACTTTACCAAAGTTTTCCGACCCCTGCCCCGTCCTGCGGGATCGAGCTGACCAATCCGCTTTAGCTTTATTTCAGAGAGCCGGGACTATTCATCTTGAACATTATAAAATGGCGGTGATCGCGAGTTATATTATAGTAAATATTTCAATATAAATATTAAATCAACCAACAGTTTTACGTAAATTGTTGTAAATATATTTAATTACATAAATAAAGTCATGCAATCTACCAGTAAAAACATATTTCAAAAGTTATAAAACGGTTTTTTTTGCAAAAAAACAAAAACAATGGACAACGAGTATTCAGCTCCATATCTACATTTCATCGTATATTATATATTTTTACGTCACGATATTATTATTTTCGAAAGACGAGCAATGCACGCAAAGTTTTTTACACGTCATCGGAATGTTACACCCACTTCTTCTAGATAAGCAGACCTATGCAAACACTGTTTTCGCTAATCGATTAAGAATCACTAGAGATTCTCCTGTCATAAATTATTTCAAAATTGTAATTGTTAATATTGTTTCAAAATTTTGTCAAACTTCGGAAATCTGTATCACGATAATCGTTAGAAAATGAATATTATAGTAAATATTTGAATATAAAATATAAATATCATCTGTAAAATATTGTTGCAAAATAGAATTTTGTCTATTTTCATACATATTTTACATTTTATACAAAATTACCAATTTATTGGATATGTGTCCACTAACGCAAATTCAGTAATATTGCATTGCATATTTATAATTTTTAATGAATTGTTAATAAATATTGTAAACAAAATAAGCAATTATTATTTTTTTGATTTGGGAAAATTTTCATTCAAGTTATACATATTTATAAAGTAATTGAAGTAAAGTACTATAATACGGATTAAGGTTGAATTTTAAAATTATAACGAAAATATTTATTATTGTTGAAACGCACCGCTACTATATTACAATGTAACGCTTTAAAATTTACTGCCCATTGATTGATAGTTTGTGTTCGTCTATAGTACATCTCACGCAAAGACGATTTTACATAGAAAATCTAAATAATAACACAATGACCTCAAATTCATAATTCATTCACATTTGGTCGCACTCTTCGGCGACAACTTTAATGCAAGGCCTGGAAGAAGGAGAAATCTGCGCTATCGCTGTTGGGTTCTTAACCAAATCTTCAGGGTCACCATTGCGTTCCTTTTATTTAACTCTTAGGATTCCGAAAGTAATACTAAATATTTCAACATTAACTTGCGAATCATGTTGCATACCATGAGATAGAAATGATGAACAAATGTCTGGAATTAAAAAAAAAATCTGCCTTTGGAATACTGCATCAGAAATCCTACTGGCTATTGTAATTAAATTTTCTGTCATTCGTCGATAAAATGCCGTACACTTTCTGGTGAATTATGTTATCGCAGCTAAAGCGAAAGATTTCCAGGCTAAAGCGACCCACATATGTTATTAGTGGGTCGAAAATAGATTTTAATTGCGGAATTGACACTATTCATTGGTGCAACATACAAGAAATGTGAATTTACTATTTGTGATAGTTTTCTCTTTTTACTTCAGTCCCATAAATTTTTCGAAAACATAATTCAATCATCTTTTTTTTTACCTAAATACTGTATTTACTTTTCGACCTATAAATTCCGAAGAATAGTTGTTCCCATTGAAAAAGCGATCATGCCGATAAATGGTAAAATTTACAAATATTATAAATACCAAATAGAGTAATATCTGATATTTGTTATCTAAAGGACTCCACTCTAGAAAATAATCAAATTTTTTTTTCATTTAATCTTTTCAAATAAGAACGTAACTTTGCTTTTGGTTTGGTATTCCGGGAAGGTCTGTTAGCCCCACTTACTTGTGCCAGCACGTAATAACAAGGTTTCTTCATCCACTATCTTTCACTTCGGGTTTAAGGTAATTATTAATTCTTAAGCGAGTATTTTACAGTTCTAATGACCGTTTTTCGCAATCTACACGCCAATGTTTTTTATTCCGTCAGGCATCTTCCTCTATTCTTCTGCTCTTCATTGTCGAATCGATGACGTACTTATAAGATTTCCTTGGGGTTCCTCGTTTTCTTCTTTCGAAAGGGATCCATTCAAAGATAATTTTAATATTTAGTCAGCATGCATTCTAATTAGATAGCTATACCATTCGAGTTCTTTTGCTTCTACATTTTCGATCACTTGTCTCTCAATCTTCATTATCTGTCTAATCTCTTTGTTTGGTATTCTATCAAACAGTATACTGACAACATCGTCTTCAAAAATTCATTTTCATAGCATTTCACCGAGAGATTAATGCATCATTTTTAACCCAAATTACTGATCCATACGTAACACAGCTGTCCACCATTGTCTTGCATATTGTCTCTTAGTCTTCTTTCGAAAATTCTTGTTTCATAAAATATTATTAAGTCTACTAATAATTGACATTCCCTTGCTTATTTTTTTAATAAAGTCATTATTATTAGATCCACCTGCTCTAATAGTCACTCCGAGATATTTAAATTCCTTTATTACTCGAAATATACCTATTTCTGTTCTAGATCATATCGAGATTTCCCTACAACCATGTATCTTGACTTTTCATTATTTATTCTGAGTCTCCATTTTTTATATGTTTTTATTAATTTCTGGATTAAATATTACAGGTACAAAAAAATATTATTTTTCTACCTATTTTTCAAGTGACTCGCCGACTCCAAAAAGCGGGAAATCGCTTATGTATGAATTGAAAAGGTTCTGCAACCGTTCACGAAATGTTAAACGATATCCAGCAACATTTTTTAGTTATTTGGATTATGGACTAAACAAACCTTTACCATTTTGTTTTACCAGACTTGCATGGCTTATTGAGTGTCTCCTAAAATAATGTAACAAATATTTCAACGTCAAGTTAAGGGTTAAAGAACTGTTTCTGATGAAATAATATCATATAAGTAAAAGATATTCATCTTCATTTTCATTACTAGTTTACTACTAGTTCATTAGGAGAGAGAAATGTATATTTTCTAGGATCAAGAGAGGGTCACGTGACCCTGGGTCTTTTCTTTTGGATCCGCGGTTGGGATAGTTCAGTAAAATAGTTATAGCATACTCTTGAATGAATTATTGAGAAGAATATTTAATAATAGGCTTGTTTCTAAATCATTATCATTCACAGCAATGTAACTTTTCAGAATGTTCACAAATGGGCATGATTAACATATTTACTTCAACTAACAATCAAATATTTATTATATAAATACATGGTTTTAAAAAACAAGAATTAATTTTTTCAACTTCATCACTAACTCATTCCTTAAAATTTATCTGCGTAACGCATATTAACAAACACTTAACATATTACTTTGTCGTTTACCTACGTATATACGGAGTAATATACGTAGTATAGATAAACTTATGTAATGCTGCGCGAAAAAACGGCGAATTTTCGGGAGAAAAAATTCATTGCCGCGCTCTGGTGACGAAAAACTGAATCAAACCAATTGCTAAATTAAGAGAAAAAAAATCCTCTAACAAGTGGTGTATCAAGAATCCCAGTTTGGTGGATCCTTGATGCCGAAACACCAATTGGAAGCAAAACGTCCGTCTGTCCGTCTGGTGTATGTGAACAACTCTAGCGCCTAAACCATGCATACGATCTCTTCCAAATTGAAAAAAAATCTGTCGTTTTTGCCTGAGCTGAAGCTCTGCGATTTTGAAAAACATTCATTAGTTTTGGGGGGACTCTATTTGAAGCCCCCCGGACATTTTCAAAATTTTCTCATTAATAGCTCCAAATTTTTTTCTTTAAATTTCTTGTAAACTTTCTTGTTAACTCAGAATTTTGAAAAATTGCAAAAGTTTGAATATTTTTCGGCGTCTTCCTACAACTACAAAATTAAAGACAGAGATTTTTGCTTTAAATGGAATTTGTTGCTCAAAATTAGTTCTTTTAATAAGGTCATGTAATTTTTTGAAAGTTTTAGTTGATTTCGCACAATATGGCGTGCAATATTTGCAAGTTTAAAAAGTTACATAAACAAAATTTTCTCAAAAACGGCTCCAATTTTTTTCTTTAAAGTTTTGCTAGGGTTAATGCCAGATGCACCCTATCCGATGACATAAACGCCATATTGCTCTATTCTTTTGTTTCTTCAAAAATTACAAAAATGTATTTTTTTGGCTTGTCTCTCACTTTGGTAATATTTACATTAGAGGCAATTTCTTCACGTAATTGTATTTATGAGTACATGTGCTTTAAATAATGTGAAATAAAGTTTCTCGAAATCTCAATAGTTTTTTGTAAGACCTCAAAATTGCTCATTTTCAGTAACGCTCAAACGCCATTTTCTCAAAAATGGGTCCAAATTTTTTCTTCAAGTTTTTCCAATGGATGGTGGTAATTGCACTGTTTAATATGACGTAAAGTTCATTTTGGAGTATTCTTTTGTTTTTTCAAAAATTACAGAAATGTAATTTTTTGAAATATCTCTCACGCCGTTAATTGTGCGGAAATTTAGGCAATATTTAAATAATAATTTAAATAAATGAAAAACGGCTGCGAATTTTTTCTTTAGATTTTCTCCTCGTATACATCAAAAGACGGTATAAAAATTGGGGCTGGACCCAGTTTGGCGAACACTATTTTCGAAAATAGCAAAAAGTTAACATTGAAAAAATGCAATATTGAAGATAAAGAATTTTGTTATAAATAAAATCTTTTCTAAAACATCAGATCTTTACAGACGATTATGTACTACATTTGTAATGGGAAGTTTTCAAGTAATTTCTTCTTGAAGTTAATGCAAATTATAAAAAAATAGTTTTCTCAAAAATCTCACCAATTTGTACTTTCTCGCTATGGTGTAGCGAGAAAGGTATGTAACGCTGCGCCACAAAACGGCGAATTTTCGGCAGAAAAAATCTTATTACAGGGTCCTTGAAACGAAAAAGTGGATAACTCCAGTTGCTAAATTTAGAAAGAAAAAATTCTCTAACACGTGGTGTAGCCCGAATTCATATTTTGTTGGTCTTTGGTACCGAAATATAGAATGACAGCAAAACGTTCATCTGTCCAACCGCCAGTCCGTCCGACTGCCCGTCTGCCCGTCCGTTAACAACGCTAGCGGTTAAACCGTTCAGCCGATTTTCTCCAAAATCGATACTCCCCAATCGATCTAGCTCATGTCGGGGCCCCTTGAATTTGAAACCGATATTTTAATTTTGGGGAATACTTTACATGAATTCCGCGTGACATATTCCAAATTTTAAAAAATTGCTGCATCGTTTTTTATTAAATTTTGTTGTTGTGTGAATGATATTTAAGAGAATGGTGCAGGTCTCATATTCCTTGAAAATTCTGATTTTTCGAAAACTGCAAACGTTCACAATTTCTGTCTTCCTAAAACTAAAACATTAATTATAGAGATTTTTTCCCTTAATGAAATATGTTCCTAGAAGATAGGTTTTGAAATAAGGTCATTTTTTCGAAAATTTGTGTACTTTTCGCGTAATTTTGCGTGAAAATATGTGCGAGATATTACGTGCTGTTTTAGCACCTCTAGTTTCTTCACATTTTTTCCACGGTTAGTCCACAAGGGACAATTAAATGAATTGCATATGCCTCTTTCTCGTTGCACTCTCTGAATTTTAGAAAATTGCAAATTTAGAAATAATACGAGAGTATAGTTGTAGTTTATTTATGTGGTTTATAGAGTGACCTGATAAAAAAATTGCAGTGACGTTTGCTGCTGTTTGTGCTGTTTTCGCGTGCAATGACGGTGGTATATCTGTAGTGATAAGGTTAAATGGAGTTGAAGATTGGAGAGGTCCTTGGGGTAGGCCAGCTATTATTTTGAGAGGATGCTCTCTTAAGATGTCAATCCTAATATGTCTGATTAATGAGTCTCCCTTGCATATTTAGAATAATCATAGTTTCCTCCTTTCGACTCTTCATAGTGACAGTCTACAGAAGCAGAGACATACTTTACAGAGTAACGGATGTTCATCGTTTTCTTATCCATTAAACCGGTAAGCAAGCAAAGAATATTTTTCCTTGTTCTCTGGAAAGGAAGAAGAAAAAATGGATCAAAAATGAATTGGAATTTATTGAATAAAGCATATATCAGGTAAAAAAATAACACGAGTATGTACCACTTATTATTAGCAATAAATTATTTCTATGCCGTTTTGTCAAAAAAAGCGTGGATTCCGTAGGAGGGTTTACGTAATTTTTCGATTTCGTCGCAGGCTGTATATCACCGCAACTTACTGCGCATTTCTGAGTCTCGAAGCGCTATTTAGACTCGGGAGGTCCTCAGCGTTTTTGTGAACAGCGAATGCACAGCAAAACTGACGGCCAACTGGCCGCATGTGACACAGATCTGCCTTAATTTGCACCCCAACTACATGAATTCACAAATTTGCGTTTTTCCTGATTTGTATCCGAAAAAGTAATTCTGTGGCAATACTTAGAACTATCCTCAGAAATTCGGCTTACAATAATTATTACTTACTTGACGTTAGAGTAGAAGAGAATTTATCGACCAATGAACATTAGAAACATCTGTTTACATAATTGAGATGATGGCAGTGATGAATTTTCTTTCAACTAAGCCGTAATAACCCTTTTATATTCTGTACCGTGAAAGATAGGAAGATTCGGTTTGCAATGTCGATGGCATATACCGAAACAACCTATGTTTAGATTGAAATGTAAGTTCTACGCCCCTGAATTTTATCTTTGCCTTACTTTTATTACGAAGAAACGGAGTCAACTTTGCTTTTTTTAAATGGACTCATAACCATTCCATTTAAAGAACTTGACCAATATCCCCAGATTTGAATCTTAATTATTTTTACTTTAAGCCTTCTACGTGCACTGAGAAAAAATTTAAAACTTCCAATAACCTTATCATAGATGGAATAAGCATGTTTGATAAAATAAGGAAATAGTAGTATTAACTGCTACCCAATTAAGTGAATCGAGTGTGCAGTGTTATAAAATAAATGTCCAAGATTGTATATCTGTTCGTGCCTATTTTCACTGTCTGTATGCATCATTCATCATGTTTGACCCAGTGCTTAAAACAAAAGCGTTATCAGAGTACGCTAACATCAATACAGATGAACTCAGAGATCAACTGTACTTTAAATGTGTTGACAATACAGAGGTTCGTAAAGTTTTGAGGAGTTTAAAATCAAACGCAAACGGTTCTGACGGAATTAATGCTAGACAGTGGAAAATTATCGCAGCTGTAGCTCTTCCAGTTATTACCCACATTATTAATTACTCACAAACAACGTCTTCTTTCCCACAGGCATGGAAATTAGCCAAAGTTCGTCCTCTTCCGAAGTCTCAAAGCCTTTCCTCTCCTAACGATTTCCGGCCTATAAGTATTCCGCCGACACTATCAAAAATCCTCGAAAAAGTTGTTCATAAGCAAATCTACTGACAGTTAACAGAGTACGGATTATTAAATCCGTACCTGATGGGGAAATTACAGTATTAACGCTACTAAATTTCAGTAAAGCCTTTGATTCTGTCGACCATGACCTCCTACTCGCTAAATGCAGAAACTTAAAATTTTCATTAGCCACGACGCGGTGGATAGAAGATTACCTAAAGAACCGTCAGCAATTTGTTAGTGTCGGGGAGGATTCCTCATTTACCGAAACAATGACAAAGGGTGTCCCCCAGGAATCCATCCTCGGGCCATTGTTTTTCCTAATATACGTTAATGACTTGCCTAATTCCATCAGTTTCTGTAAACATCATATGTACGCTGATGATTTACAAATTTATATCAGCGGAAGACCCTCTACACTGAAACAATTAGTGGATAATACCAATAAGGACTTGGAAACCTTGCAGCAGTGGACTAAACTAAACGGCCTTTCCTTGAATCCTGCTAAATCACAGACTATGGTAATTTGTCCGAAAAACGTTCAATCACGAGCTGATAATCTATGCACAGAAAGTGTTATTGTAGATCAAACCATCATACCTTATTGTTCCAAAGTCAAAAACTTAGGAATAATTCTTAATAATAAACTCCAGTGGGATAATCGTGTAAATGAAGTTACAAAGTTAGTCTATTCACATTCTCTTAGGATTGTTGGCAAGTTTTTACCAGTCAATATAAAAAATTGCAATAGAATCCCTTGTCTTTCCCCACTTCGACTATTGTGACGTTGTGTACAACGATTTAAGTTCAGCACTTGCCACACGGTTACAAAAAGCTCAAAACGCGTGTATTCGTTTTATTTACAGTTCAATAAAATACGACCACATATCGAACATTGCACGAAAAATCTTGCGGTTAAAAGACAGGCGGATGTTGCATTGTCTTTCCCTTCTATTCAAATGACTAAAAACAAAACATCTCCCGCATTTAACAAATCGTTTCAGGCCTCTTGTATCCGCTAGATTCGACAAATCATTATTATTACAAATACCTAAACATAATTCTAATTATTATAACAAGTCATTTACCGTAAAAGTATTCAGAGCTTGGAACAGCCTCCCAATGAACGTTAAACACAGTCTTTCTGTCAATTCTTTTAAGAAGCAATTAAAAGCTCTATTATTATCCAAGGCGTATAAGTTTCACTTGTAAAATTTTTTCCATACTCTTCACAAAATTCAAATTTACTCTGTACTGATTCTAATTTGATATCATTTCAAATTATTGATTAAAGTTATTTTATATAGATGTATTAGTAATTATGTTTTCTTTTGCTGTCACATATATTTTTGTTGGTTTCTTGGTAAAGGGTGCTCAAGTCCGCTCTTATTGGATAATGAGCTAAATTAAATGACAATCAAAATAAAATTAAATACTAACAATATTTGAACACATACATACATGTGAAGTAATTATTTGGCATCTAAACAAACACCTATATTGATTTGAGAGAAATCATTAACTTTGAAGGCCTTTTACAAAAACTATATTTTTAATTTAATTTCAATTTAACGGTTTTGACTCGGTCACTTGAACTCTCCTTACCAAGAAATCAACAGTTGTTTTTAATTATTATAAATTGTGTAATGCGTATCTGTTATTTACTTATTGTCGTGTTAATTGTATTTCTTTTGTCTGTGATATCTGTAAACTTCAAATTTTATTCCGCTTGACAGTTTATATTATAATGTTTATGCAATTGAAACTGATATGGAAACTGAAAATATTGTAATCTTTGTTTTTCAATCTGATTATGTTACCGCACTGTTGCAGCCTCTGTGTCACTTCTTATCATTACGCAATTTTTATTCTTATTATATAGGTTTGTTATTTAATTTCACTATCTTTGTATTACCATTGTTTTTTCTAATTAATTTATATATTATTATATTTTTCAATTATTGTCAATTCCCTTTGCCTTCAGCCGCCATCCTGATTGAGGTTTTCTGAGTTTACTCAATCGCTTAAGGCGTATGCCGGGATGGTTCCTAGTTTTGCATCCCAGATATAAATGTAAAATATGCCCTCATCGATCTTCTTCATAGTATAAGAAGTAATGTAAATATTTCATGTGGTTAGGCGGAAGAGCAGGCCAAATGGCCTGAGCCTCGCCACTAATAAAGACAATTTTATTATTATTATTATTATTATTATTATTATTATTATTATTATTATTATTATTATTAATTTTAATTTTCTTTCTGATTGAAATCTGTTTTTCCGAACTAGATCTTTAAACAACATGTATAATACTTTTAAAAGTTGCGTAGTTTTACAAAATATTGAGTGAAATTAATCTATTTTAAGAACAATATTTTCTCAAAAAATACTCCATTTTTTTCTTTAAATTGTTTCTCAGTTAGACCAAGAAGCACGCGTATCAAAATGACATTTTTGTTGAACTCTCTGAATTTTTTAAAATTGTTAAAGTTTACAAATTTTCGGCGCCTATGAATATTACAATACTGAAGATAGATATATTTTACTTTCTTGAATATTACTACGTACTAGTCTAGAGAAATCTATATACTTCTGTAGCGAAAACGACGATTTTTCTGCAAAGAAACTCATTTCGTGAGTCCCTCATACTAAAAAAATGGATATTTCTTACTCATATAGTAAAGTATGTTCTCTTATACGTTATGTAGTCAGAATCCACGGTTTATGTGACCTTCATACCAAACAATTGGTTTGCCGCAAAACGTATGTCCGTCTGCGAAGAGCTAGAGCCTAAACCGGTCGTAGGATTTACGACCCCTTGAAAGTGAAATGAATATTTTAATTTTTTAGTGTGCTTTAAATGATGCCTCAACCACATTTTCAAAATTTTGTCAAAAATGGCTGCTCATTTTTTCTGTAAAAAATATTTTTCGAATAGAACTAAGAACGTTCAGAATAACAGCAACACAGTTCCGAATTTTATTGATTTGATAAAATTATTTGTATAATTTAATAATAAAATATAATTTATATAAATAAAATATATATAAAATAATAATAAATAAGAATATACTTAATAAATATAATAATAAAATAATAAAGTATATTTATCGAAATACAATAAAGTATAGTTTATACAAATAATTTAATAAATATTTATAAAATTTAATATTAAATGTATTTGATAAAATTACAAAAATTTCAAACTTTTTGGTGTCTTTCTACAGCTGCAAATGATGAAGATATGCTTTTTTTCTGAACGAAATTTGTTTTTTAAAATTAGATTTGTAGAATCAATTTTCAAGTAAACACTCTGACTTTATGAAATTGCTAAAGTCCAGCTTTCTTTTTGATGTGCCTGGAATGACATCTCATGTGTTTGAAGTAGCAAATAAGAGAAAGGCTTGCGAAAACTTAGTATCTCAGTTTGAATACGAGTGTGGGCAAAAACGTTTTGTGGGTTGGAAGCACCTTTGTGGATTCAAATAGTATTGTCATATTGAAAATACGATCAGTTTTTAAATATAAAAGACTGCATATTTGAAAATTTGTTTAGAGAGAGTGACTGGTCTCCCTTCTCCCCGATAGGCTAAGCCAATGCTACTGCTCACGTTCTTTTCATCACAGTTACCTTGTAATCGTTTACATTCAGGAATATTTTCTTTCAAACGATGATCATAACTTGAAAAGAAATTTCCTTTCTGGATTTCCTGTCGATTTTCGTGAATCTTTGAGCGAACGATGGCAAACTTTGTTTATGATTGTGGCCCAAGTGGGGTATCAGATAGATGTATCAGGCGAGTTTCCAACTGTACGAGGAGCCTCGAGGTGGGCGTCTGTGGCGGGAGAGTGAAGCGCGCTGGTACTCACGGGGCGGCGCGAGCGACGAGCTGACAGCCTGAGCTCACGCGCGCTGGAGAATCGCCTGGGAGCTTACAAGATTCATCTGCCGCAGCGGATCCAGCGGACGTCGGATAGCACCTTAATGAGGCATTTCAGAGCTCACAAAGTGGAAAGTGCCTGAAAAGAGCGCGGTGCGGCGGCTCGAGGGGCTTCGCCGGAGGACGGGCGGGCTTCCCGGAACATTTGTCTGCGCGAAGCTGGGCGGACGGACGGCGGGCCGACGGTCTCATGTGGGCGAGGGCGACCGCAACATCGCCGCCGTTCAACGTCTCTGTTCTCGGCTCGCCACTTGTTTTTCCGGCACCGTACTCCATCTTCCAGTGGGCGCACTCTTTTGCCTCGAGACGAATTGGCCCCGTCTCCATTATTCGTGCGACGTATCAAGGATCGGTAAGATTTGTCTTGTGTCGCAGGCTCTTCTTCCGTGGCTGCGGGGCCCTTTCCTCTTCTATCGCCACGACGTCTCCCTCGCCCGGCACGCGCGCCTCTCGCCCGCCCCCGCCCCGCCCCTCAAGCTAACCCCCTCCCGTCTTCGTCTTCCCTCCCCTCACACCCGTATCGCCCCCACGCCCCCTCCCACGCGCCGCTTACGTCGCCCCAGTGCTTTCGCAGCGTTTGCCTTGGCCTAGGCGGGTCACTGTCATGGTTGCACTACGTTGTCAGAAATGTCATTACATATAATGTAGATTAATGTATTATGCATGAATAATCTTGTACATTAATAGCTTAATATTTGTACATTAAGCGTAAGTTAAAATCATTGTAGATTTAATGTAGTGGTTCTCCCGTTTCCCTTATCTCTCATCATTCATATCGTACATTCATAACGACCACTCCATGAAGATCATTGATTCATTCCGTCCAGATAAGCTCATGAAGTTTTGACTCTCGTATCCTAATGTAGTACATGTGTACATTAACCCTCCATTGCCAAACTTTTTTTTCTATAGCGTGTTCTACCAAAATAGGGTTAAAATGTCCCCGATCAATATGACGTTACAGGTTTTGTTTACATAAACATTATACACGTTAACCTATAACATTGAATGATATTATAGGTTTCATTTTCATTTTTACTTGCACTATCATTACAAATGTCACTTTCCTCCTCGTTCTCTTGAAAATTGTCATCTAACTCACGTTCCAAATCGGATTCTTGTAAGGATTTACTCATTTTGTTACTGCAGAGAAAGGCTGATCAATTCTACGTACTAAAAGTACTATTTGAAATATTTTACAGTCTTCAACAACGGAAAATATATTTGGTTTGAAAAATAAGCCTCGTTGTTGAGTATTAATTCTATATTTGTTACGAAAATGCTGGTTAGTTTTAGACCACGGCAGGGTCTTTTAGTGTCCTTCTCGTGTCTCTTACTTTACAATTATGTTGTGTCAGATACTAATTCCACATTGATTAAATAATTTTCAATCATAAAATTTATTCCATTTCTGAGCCAAAATGAAAATCTTGGGGTTTGAATCGCAATACTCCAATTTTTCTGCGAGTTTTAGAAATGCGTGGACACAAAATGACCCTCCCTCGGTCAATGCAGAGTTAAATTTAATGTTCATTCATGATAATTACTTTAATATACATTTCATGAAAGTAATGCGGAAATTTCTGACAGTGTAGGTCCAATTGTTAATGCTAAATATTAGTTTTGCTACAGTAATTCATCATATATTTTCTTGGGTGAACCTCATTGAATATCACTTATAATTATTCCATGCGCACCTGATATCTCGACACAACACGCTCAGGCAAGATCGCTGACACGCTCAGGCAAGATCGTGTTATACAACGTGTGTTGTATAATCGCGTTTCAAAACGATCCCTTCACGAGAGCTGCTTGCAGCCCCTTGCACGATACCATCAAGAGGAATTACTTTCCTCACATGAAAGCATCGGATGTTCTAAACAAAACGTTGTGCGAGGTAAATTTTCTCTTGTCATTACTGAACTTCTCTGATGTTTTAAAGTTATATTGCAGTATTGTTTGATTTGCTAAGACTTGCTGTTTCCTGGTACGCTTTATTGGTGAAACGTTGACTTTAAATATGAGCAGAGAAGAGATCGTGTTGCACGAGCGACACCATTTATGTATTTCTTCGGAAATAATAGTCATTGGAATAAATTGATTTTTCCGATTTGATACTGTAGCGTTATGTTGGCTGCTCTACGGTAAGTGGGTGCCGAAAGCCCAACGAGCTACAATATGTGTATATATATATATATATATATATATATATATATATATATATATATATATATATATATATATATATATATATATTTGTGTGATTACTTTTGTTTTTACTGTTATATGCTGTACTGTTCACATACTGAAGGCATTGTGAATAAAACACTAATTTAATTTAAATATAGTCAAACGAAGAAGACCACAATATAGAAGTAAAATCCGACTGGTTGACGCCATCTTACGAGACGGACGCATCTGGTTGTGCTCGTGATATTTTGTGATTATTTACTATTTTTAGCGATTTGACTGTGCCTAGTGGGTTTCATTACTTGTTGCAGGTTAGCTGAAAATATAATTTCAACCGACTGTTTTGCTATAACCAAGACAAACAAACATTACGAATTTTAAACGGACATTCAAACCTCAACGAACTTCAGATTTACGAGGTGCTGATAAGTGTCAAAACATATTCACAGCTCAGTTTATTTTCCAATATTAAATCACTGTGCGAATTAATTTTCTGAAAGATTTATTGTATTTTCTGTGACAAGTGACGATTCCGTTGTTTTGAACGTTACGAGGACGGTGTATCAAATAGCTTAAATTTGTGTTTCAAATCTTATTCCATATATCGAAGACAAACTTTCAGATAATATCTTTTATCTAATTACGGTAAAGTATAATCTACTGATTATATTAAACAGTTGCAGCTTTAGTGGACGAAACTCTACGTAGCCACATTGCCAAATTTCGTATGTACTAGCTTCAATAGATTTTGTGAGTAGCATACCTTCTCGTTTTTATATTGAATCTTACTTTTTAATTTATTGAATACACATCAATTTTACACTTTTAAAATATAAAGCTCCGTTCTTGTTGCTCTTATCTGGGTTTTCTTGTATTTATTCTAATTTTTATTACGTACATTAAAACGCATTCGTGACATGGCTACTGCTCGTTCTACTCTTTTTACTCTACACTCTCAAAGCCGACCTTCTGAAAGCCTTCACACACATTAAAAATAATTTAGATCAACATGTACGAAGGTTGGAAGAGGTCGTTCTCTACACAAACGGTTGGGTACAACTCGGCAACACAGCAAATAATACCAACCGTACACCCGTGACAGTACAAAAAACACAGACACTGCATCCAGTCACAACTCAAAATTAATTTATTGTTTTAGATTATGAAACAGATTTTCCTCACCTTCCTGATCCTCACCACCCTTCTCTACCATCGACAAATACATACACAAACCAACACAAACAGGCTAGGAAGCGCGTCAAAACCAAAACACGTAAAGCTGCACATCCTAGCTCACTTGAAAACAAAGACATTCCTACTGAGCCTAAAAAACAGGTACTTATTTTAGCTGACAGCCATGGTCACCATCTTTCCTCCATTTTCAGTAGGAAGTTACTCTCCAACTTCTCAGTCTCATCTATTTTTAAACCTAAGGGAGGATTGCAGATGTGACTGCAGAGTTGGACACCCACACGAAAACACTGACCAATCAAGACACAGTCATTATCATAGGAGGGCAGAATGACATTAACGTGGACGGTAACTTTACACCTGAACAACATGTAAACAAATTACTATGTGCCGCCCAAAATACTAACATTGTAGTCTCGATTCTGCCCTTCTGGTACAACAGACCAACACTATGCAGGGAGATTAAGCACGCAAACCAACAATTAAAACTGCAACTGAGAGAAACAAATGTCACACTTTTTGAAATTAATTTCCTCTCAGCAAAACACTTCACCCGGCATGGTCTTCACATGAACCTTGCTGGAAAACAAGCAGTCGGTAACAAGCTTGCACAATATATCATCAACTTCAGTCCTACGCAGTCTCCTGCCAAAAATCCATCCCTTTCACATTCCTTACGTTCTCCACCCACACCCTTATTTCGAACCCTGTTGCCTCTTCCTCTGAACCTACTCCCGTTTCTTCCATTCCCACTGCCAATTCATCTACACCCGATGCCCCATTTTCCTCACAACCTGTCACTGCCGGGACGCACTACAACCTTCGACCACGCACTCCAGGTAAAAATGGAGTAAATAAATAGCAACTACTGTGAGATGCAGCAGAAAAACATTCCTGTAGGTACTTGCAAAAGATAAACATTCTGCACCATAATGTTCAATCCCTTTGAAATAAAAGTGAGTTTATCGAGGCAGCTCTACAGAGCGATTTAAATCAAATGGACGTTCTTTGCTTTACAGAACATTGGTTATCTCCTAATGAACTTAGCATTTTCAAAATTCCAAACTTTTACCTCGCAGGCTTTTATTGCAGAGAGAGAGAGAGAATCGCATAAAGGAGAATCGCATAAAGGTCCCACGTATGGGGGTTCTTGTATTTACGTTAGAAATAATATAGTTTCTATATCCTTGGCGGAATTAAATGTGTATTCCGTTGGAAATGTTTTCGAAATTTCTACTGTACATCTTACTTCGCTAAAAATGATAATTCTTTGCATCTACAGACCTCAAACAAAGAGAGCTGCAGATCATATTTTGTTCTTAGAAAAACTAGAGATAACACTTAACAAAGTCAGCAATCGCTCTTTTGAATTCATTGTTGTATGCGGAGATTTTAACATTGATTTTCTGGTCGAATCTTGCGAGAAATAAAAGTTTCTCAATTTAATTAATTCCTTCAATTTACACATTACAATTCATGTACCTACACGGATCACACAAAATTTCACGAAGGCAATTGATCAAATTAAAATTAACAAAACTACTATTTTTTTTTAATTTATATTCTTCCTGTTCGGCAATTTTGCCTCTCAGGGGTTTGTACATTTTTATTTGTAATACATAACGTTTTATTTTCACGTTTGAGCATATTACCTCTCACTCTTGTATCTTACAACTAGCTAATTTACAGGATTTAATACTTATATTTCTAATACTTACAACTAAACAATACACAATTTTTGACATACAATACACAAAACTACTATTCGATATGAAGTTGAAACAAAAGATTTAGGATACAGTGACCACGATGCACAAATTCTTGCCATTATAAGAAATGCGATCACTAATACAAGTAATGATACACGTATGACTGGTTTGTTTACAAAAAGTGAAAGAAAATTATTCATTGATTACTTGAATAATCAATATAATACTGTTAATACAAACGACAAATATAATTCTTTTCTTTCAACTCTTTCAGTTCATTTTAACACTTGCTTTCCTCTTCAAAAAAGAAAATTAAATATTTCACGGAAAAGCAATTCTTGGATAACACAAGGGATTAGGACATCTTGTAAAAACAAGCGAATTCTTTCTTTCATTTCTAAACGTCATAACGTATCTCAGGTCTTCCTTATCTACTTTAAAAAATACAATTCATTGTTAAAAAAAGTCATAAGGCAGGCTAAAATCATGAAACACGATCAGGATATTTTGAATTCAAATAACTAAACGAAAGCAATGTGGAATATAATAAAAAATACAACCAAATCAACTAGAAACCTTGTAGAGAATGTTGTTTTAAAATACAACGATATAAATGTGAACGATCCGGCAACAGTGGCTAGTCTCTTTAACCAATACTTTTCGAGAATTGCTGCCGATCTCACTAAGAGTCTTCAACCACAAAATTCAATAACACACAGTTTACCCAAAATTTTAGACACGATGTTCGTTTCCGAAACTTCTTCCTATGAAATTCTCAAAATAATCCGTAAACTAAAAAATAAATATTCGTTCGGTTTAGATGAATTCCCCGATTCTTTGTTAAAGACTTGTGCGTATGCCATTATACAGCCGTTAACTCACATATTTAATTCATCGTTATGCACCGGAACGTTTCCAGATATTTTCAAAACAGCTCAAATTAAGCCAATCATTTAAAAAAGGCAACAAAAATGAAATTCAAAATTATCGGCCCATTTCTCTTCTATCAGTTTTTTTCAAAAATATCAGAGAGACTTTTTACGTACGAATCGAAACCTTTCTCAGTAAACACGACGCGCTGTCGGATTGCCAACATGGATTTAGAAAATCAAAATCTACGGAAACAGCCATATTTTCTTTTCTTAAAGATATCTCGTTATCATTGGATCAAAATTAGGCACCTATTGGATTATTTTTAGATCTTTCAAAAGCTATTGTCCTCATTGATTATGACATTTTACTTTCAAAATTACCTTCATATGGAATCCGTGGTATTGCTCTAGATTGGTTATGTTCGTACCTTAAACAACGATCTCAGAAAGTTGAAATACCTTACTGGAATGATGGAACATTACGTACGCACCTTTCCTACTCTTTGCCCTTTGCACGTGGAGTTCCTCAAGGATCGATTTTAGGCCCTATTCTGTTCTTACTTTACGTAAATGATATGCTCTCGACGATTCGAAACGGAAGAACAGTTCTCTTTGCGTATGATACGAACATCCTTTGCAATAAAGAAACCGTAAATAGTACAATATCAGATGTTTCAAATTGGTTCCGAAATAACAAATTTATAGTAAACGAAAAGAAAACGGTTTTAATGCAGTTTTCCATTTCAAATAAACAATTCTGTGCTCCATTGAAAATGAACAGTGTACCATTGACTGATGTTAAGGCAACAAAATTTTTAGGTCTCTCAATTCAGTCAAACCCTAAATGGAACGTCCATTTATATTAATTGAACACAAAATTAAGTTCACTATGCTACGCGTTCAGAATTTTAGCAAATTCAGTCAGTGTTCATACTGCTCGTTGTGTATATTTCGCAAATGTTCATTCCCGCCTGAGATATGGCATAATATTCTGGGGAAATACATCTTATAGCTCCCAGACTTTTTGATTACAAAAACGAATTGTACGAATAATAACCAAATCCCACCCACGTGATTCTTGTCAGCATCTCTTCATTAACCTAGGAATTTTACCATTACCTTGTCTGTTGATTTACGAATCAGTGGTTTTTGTCAAAAATGATTTGCTTAAGGGCGGGAATATATTTTTCAGAAAATGCCGATGTCTATTACTATAACACTCGACGTAGAAATCATATTCATCAGGTGACAGTATAAACAGCTCATTACAAAAAATTCACCTACAATCCATGTACATTATTTTACAACACTTTTCCTGATGACATTAAACGATTAAATTCGATAGAAAAGTTTAAATCCAAAGTGAAATCGTTTCTGCTGCAGAACTGCAGAACTGTTTCTATACAATTAAAGACTATACTGAGCACCACAAGGAAAGTAACATTCATTTTAACAGTGATATTTAATGTATTATTTACCATTGGACTATATAATTCTAAACAATATGTAACAAGTATTGTATTGCAGCTTCTGGGTCAATGACCCCCATATCGATCAGGTATTTCGTCTAGTTTGCCTGATCCATTGAGCAAATGCTGAAATGGCCCCTTGTTTTGCTTCTGGGGATAAATGTAACTTCATTATCTGTTCACGTTTTCTAAAATTCAGTGGGAAATACAATTATTCAAATTATCGTTTCCATGTTGTCGCGGCAGGAAGTATTATTCCGAAGGACAACATTGATAAGAGCCCAAAATTAATTGCTTATTTATTTTTGAAAATAGATTTTATTACATGGGAGTTTTTTTTTCTTTCATCATTCAAAATTCAAGTAGTATATGACTTAGTGTAGGGATCACAGAATTTTGAAAATGTTCACCAAATTCACTTCTCCCTATAGCACGTCATACTCAGTTGTAACTGTTTGTTGACGTAAAATAAATAAATAAATAAATAAATAAATAAATCAAACACGTCAATTCAACATAACAGTTCTATACGCCACCACCAGCCACCATTCATATGTTTTGTCTACAAAAAATATGGCGGACCCTATTTCTGCGAGCGTCCACAGCGAGCGAGCACTGAAACCATAGGGTTAGCCACTCTATGTAGTATATTCTACCTCGTTGGGGAAGCCACACGGTCTAATGTGCGAGAAATACGCATATATTTCCAGAACTACCCTGCCTACGGTGGAGCGTTGCTGCTACTAGCTGAGGGTGGAATCACATGGTAGCTTTGCAAGCCCACCTCCTACGACAGCGAAGGCGTGGCAGGACGGAACTGGCGGAAATAAAAACGCACAGTCTCTTAGGGCACGCGCACGTAGTATGCTAACCACAGACAGAAGGATAGTCACACAATACTTTTCTATCTCCTAATATGCTAGGTCCAACAATCGTAGATAATCAATGATGAAAATAATAACCGAATAAAACTGCGACTAAATGTACCATTGAACAGTGGGGGCTCGTCCTTAGGTTGCACGGTTGCACAACCCCCATAAAAGGGAAGAGATGTCATATCTTAGGAATATACATTTTTCTTTCAGTGACATTCAATATTCAAGATATTACAGCTGTATCGATGTATATGAACTCATTCTGAAACCAAAGAGCGTCCAACTGACGCTCTCTCCAGTGTCTGGTGCCTTGCCAGGAATTGTACCACGCTGTACTACAGAAACGCCATAGTACAGTACAATGCGCTACACAGTAATACAGCCGAGAGGCTGTATTACTGCATTACGCTAATTCGAGAAAAGTGGATTGTTGATCTTGTTCTTGTATTACTTTCTATACATTGGGCTGTTGAAACGCTTATTTTTTGAATCCTAAAATGTGATTTTCGAAAAACCTCATTGTCAATTCATCTACGTATGAGTGATTCTAGATCCTAAAGTAAACTGGATTTTCACGAAAATGGATATTCCTTGAACGATCTGGCTAACATTACGAATCTTCGAATTTGAAACCAATCTTTTAATTTTGAAGGTACTTTACACTTCAACCCTAATTTTTTCCCCATTTTTTTCAAAAAGAGCTCCAATTGTTTTTTGTAATTGTATTCCTCAGAACAGAAGTTTAAAAATAGCGTACGTTCAATTTCGGGCGAAAGATCTGAATTTTGGAATATTTGAAACGAATATTAACATTGTCGAAAAACAATATTCAAGCTAGATTTTTTCCTTCATGAAATATTTTTCTAAACTAGATCTTGAATTAATGAAAATTAAACACTCTGAAATTTTAAAAACTCAATTCAAATGCCTCACATTTTTTTCGCTT
>BLKR01010612.1:0-50797 GCA_011170035.1 Teleogryllus occipitalis | reverse complement strand
AGTGGATGAAAAAAGAGAATGAGCGAGGAAGGAAAAAAATGGAGAAAGTGATGGCGAACACGTCCGTTCTTCTTCTTCCACAAATAGCGGGTAAAAATAGTACCTGCTTGCTGTAGCAAATTTCAAAACCGCAAATTATTTGAACGCATTGACCAGAAAAACTACACTTCCCGTTAGTTTATATGACTAATCAACTAATTTTCTTCGTCTGTTAACATAATTTTAAATCAGTGGTGTTGTTTAGTCGATTACGCTTTCATCACAAGAACCCCGTGTCAATTGTATTTCTATACTGTAAAGGAGAGGGAATTGATGACCCTCACTTGAAAACAGTCTGATTCGAGATGTTTAAAAATATTATACCTGTTTTACGACCGGAAAATTATAGAAAGAACACCAGTAACTGAGAAAATAAGCTTGGGTATGTGGGCGAATAACATGAATGTACGTGGGGAGTAGGTGGAGAAGTAGGCAAAAGAGGGAGAGAGAGCGGTGACATGAGAAAAGGGCGTGAGTGTAGACGATAGCGAGAGTGAGGGTGAGGACGAGAGCAAGTGAATGGACAAGAAGGAACGGGGGAATGAAGGTAAGGAAGAGAAATAGGGAGACCAAAGGTGAAGGGAAGAGGGTGAGGCCAAGGAAAAGGAAAATACAAAGATCGAGGACGGGATGTGAATGCGAGGTCATGTGCGAGAAAGAGGAAGTAGGAGAAGATGTTTGTGCTGTGTCGTAGTCAGATTGTGATACAGGAGGGGCAAGCATTTTAGAGGAGGGGACAGAATTAAGATGTTTCTTGTATGTTATTTATATATATTAATATTATAACTTGTTACTTATATTATAACAATATATTTTAAACATGATTCTGTACACACAAACTTCTCATAAACGATTATATTTAAAAATTTGTAACTTAATACATTCTAAAACAAATGTTAGCGAGAGGGAGTCAGTTTAATTGTAGAGCCAATGATAAAATAAATTATTTTTTTAAACAATAACGAAACTGAAACGTCAAGTCCTTCGGTCCTTTCTTTGGTTGAATTTTCGTAAAAGTTTATTTTTGTCTCATTGTAAGTACGTCAAATTAGCTTATTGCTTATTTGTTATCGACAACTTTTGTGTTGCATTTCATCTTATTATGCGCAAAATATGGATTCACTAAGTGCTAAGCTACACTTAAAGGTTTTTCTGTCGCTAGCAGTTTATAAATATATTCAAAAGCAACCATACTTTTTAAAAATGTTCATTTTTGTTGAATTAAGTCTACATGATTTAATGGATTTTCTAAGAAAACATAGTATAACAAACTTTTTAAATAATCAATTCACTTATGTAACAAATTTTTCTTTGTTTTCCGAGAACTTTTAATTATTAGTGAATCGTTGATTTATTCGAAATAATATTAGTTGGTATAATATACTGATATTATAAGTATCTCATCTGTTGTGTCTCGATATTATCATAAACACACTTTTTTCTTCGTTCAGGTAGATTTGTTGTGCTGTTGTAATTAATTTTAAATTGATTTATAAGAGTTTTAAAATAGTTAATATGTGGCACATAAATATGTCAGAAAACAGCAATTAGGGTCTGATGTAAACCACTAGGAATTGCTGTTTGTTCTGAATTAAATCTGTGGGATTAATAGCTTCAAAATTAGTAAAGGTTATTTCGCGGACTTGTAAATGATCTGACGCGTCTCAGGAACTCATTCAATAAAATAATATTAAAATTATTAAATGAAAACTATTGATCGGTTTCGTTTAGCTTCACGCTATTTCTGCAAATATTGATGTGATTTGTATATAAACTTTATTGATGCTCCCCAAATGCGGAATGGTTTCTATCGATCTCGCTTCTCAAAAGAGATAATATTTGACATTTGTATTTTGCATCACTCATGCATGTAAACAAGCACTTGGCTTCATTGTTTATTGATTGGTGTTTCTTTGGGTACGCGTTTGACAACGTGGACTTGAACACGTATCGTAAAAAATATTACCGCCAAAGAAAACAACAGTACTGCAAAATACACAAAACGCTGGGTCAGCACGAATCACCATAGATGCCACCTCACATTTTGACAATGATTCAAACAGTATGTACTAGTAAGCTTCGAGGAATTCATTCTAAAAAATGTACGCAACTCTTATGGAAGTGTATTTGGAGTACTCATTTCAAAATGCCGAACTCGACTTTTAAGGTCGACCCTTTCGTCAACATTCTGAACTAATTACTTACTTAACATTGCAACTTAATAGAAATATATGCACATATTAAAGAAATAATTACATGAAATGAACATATTCAAATTGCATATTCGTTTTCTATTAGATAATTTCTGATTTTAAGTGACTTACGTTAAAATTAAGTAATAACAATACTAATATAAATTAAATTAAAATTTCTAGGGAAAATAACTTTAGGTGGTGTGAGCTCAACCTCACCCCTCGGTATAGCTACGGTATTTTGATTACGAGTGCTAGGAAAAAGGAGAGATGGCGAAGGTGATAACGAAAGTAAGCAGCAACGTAAAGCGAGGCGAGTGTAAAAGAAAGGGCAATGGTGAAAATGAGACGAAAGGTAGTTACGATAGTGAAGAACAGGGGAGAGTTATAATGCGAAGAAAAAAAAGGGAGAAGGCGAGAACTAAAACAAGAGGCAAGGAGAGGTAATGGGTGAGGAGAGAGAGTGAGAGCTAGAACGGGATGGTAGGTGAGGAGGAAGAAGAGTGAGCAGAGAGCAAGGATGGAATGGAAGGAGGGAAGAGAGAGTCACGAACAAGATCATAGAGGAATAAAAGGACAAGGGTGAGTAGGAGGACAGGCAGAGTGCAAGGGCAAGTACACGAAGGAAGGCGAGCACGTGGGCGAAGAGAGAGAGAGAGAGAGAGAGAGAGAGAGAGAGAGAGAGAGAGAGAGAGCAAAGAATGGAGAGGGGGCGAGGGGGAAAAAACGAGCAAGTTCAACAAGGAGGAAGGTGATCACAAGGGCAAAGAGAGAGTGAAGGACCGCAAGAATAGGAGAGAATGCGAAGACAAGGTCGAGGAGGAGGGTAGAGAGACTGCGCGAGCAAGGATAAAGGAAACTATGGCGGCGGAGTCTAGGAACTGCAAACGCCATGACAAGTACATGAGAGCACTATCTCCTCTCACTAAGCACAACTGGCGAGGAGCGAGAAACCGCAATGACAAGAAGGATGGCTAGAGGACGAAGAAAGAAAGAGGAAGATGGAGGGCGATGGCGAAGCGTGAACAGAGGCGTGCAAGAGGAAGAGAGAAGTGACTACGCGAGAAAGGAACAAAGGAATTACAGAACGATGGCGGCGAAGAGGAGGGAACGAAGGAACAAGAACAAGGACAAGAGGACACCATCTCTCACTGAGGACGTTGGCGAGGAGAGACAAGCAGCAACGACAAGAGGGAGGGCGAGAGGAAGGAGCAAGAAAGAGAGAGGCGGTGGGCGTGGGTTGGGCATGGTTGGGGCGCGGTAAGCATGCGGGACGAGGTCGAGAAGCAGGGAAGAGGGACTGCGCGAGCATGGAAAAGAGACAACGATATCGGCGGAGAGGAGACAATGCAAAGGCAACGACAAGAACGAGAGGGTACTATCTCTTCCCACTGAGCATCATGGCGAGAGACAAACCGCAATGACAAGAGGGAGGGCGAGAGGAAGGAGCATGAGAGAGGGGGATGGAGGGGAAGGGCGGAGGAGGCGTGCGAGACTTCAGGGGCCGGAGGTCGGCCGCCCTTCTCGTGTCAGCGGCCACAGGGGCGTGGCAGCCCTGAGCAGGGCACGAGACGACGCCGGCCCAAGTGTTGCGTGCCGAAGATGATCCCCCACGCTGCATATGAATGCCGCGCGGGCCGCACGGGCTGTTAGGAGTTTGATGCGTCTTCTGTAAGGCACTCGGTTAACTCCAAAATAAACATTGTGTCGTGAGAAATGATGCCGTCGGCTTCTACACGAAGTACATAAAAGAAGTGTCTTGTAATATCGACGACAATAAGTACAACGGTTATAAATTATGCCCAGGATTTGAGGAAATAGTATCATGTTTTGAAGGAGGAGGTCTGAAATTTACGTCGGGTATTACTGAAAAATTGAGACTATAATAAGATCACCACCGCTTATAACACATCCATCCATCATTCAACATTAACACAAAACTTCCTTATAGTGATTACCTCAGTTTTATTTCCCCGAACACAAAGTCAACAGACATCAGCAGAGTCCCCCCACACGAATAATTTACTAACAATTCGACATGTAAGCTCTTGCTTTAGAAGTAAAAAGACCCAAAACACACAGTTTGAAATGTAAGAAAGTAGAAAAAAACATTTTGTGCGCATTATTTTATACAATGTGTTCACAAGTTAACATACACGAACATTTCCGTGAATTTATAAGTCAATGCAATATGTACGACTGGGAGTGAGTTCACGGAGTCGAGATGATTCTGTGATAAACTCTACTGAAATTCATTTATATTGTATTGATAATGTTTTTTTGCTTTTTTATCTTGTTTAAAAGGTTTTCAAGCACTTGATGAGGCATGCGCATTAGCATGCAAAACATTGTGTGATGTAATTTTCATGCATATTGCCAATAAATAGTTACTATATTTTCATGGTTTGACTGTCTAAAGAATTGAATATATAATGTCTATTACTCTGTATATCTGATAAATGTCACGTTCATAAACTTTACAGTGTTTTGTGAGCTTATTTACGACAGTGCATCTGAAATTTGAGCCTTGATTTTGACGCTACAGAGAGGCGAAAATTTTTTAATTATTTCTTTACTAATCTCAAAAAACGGTAACACATGTATGTGACGTTTTTTCTTGTTCTTGTCCTAACCTCACTCCTTGCGCGCGCGCGCGCGCGCACACACACACACACACACACACACACACACACACATACATACACACAAACACACACTTACATTTACTACATTATTACATATTACATAAATGTATTTATTAAGCAACTCAAAAAGAAGAACATTACGCCACAAGAGCCGGCAAGCCGCGGCATACGCACAAGCTGCAACTTGTATGCGCGTACGTTGCTTGCAACACGAAATTGTTCATTCAACACAATTAGTTACAAATCATTAATTAAAAATAAATTTTAAAAAATCAAATCATATTATTTTGCTCTTAAAATATATTAAACAACTAGCTGACCCGGCGAGCTCTGTTCCGCCGGTCCCATCTTTTTCTCGCGTCGCACTCACTGTGAGAAACTGTACTATCCTTGTTGCACTGCGTACGTGCAAAAACGTGCGTTCTCACACAGGAACGCTGTCGAACGGGATAAACAGTATCCTATATCCGTCTCCTGGCTCTAAGCTTCCTGCTCACCAATTTTCAGGCAAATCGGTACAGCCGTTCTTGAGTTATAAATAGTGTAACTAACACGACTTTCTTTTATATATATATAGATAATAATACTAATAATTAATAACAAAATGTTTGAGAATCTTTTTCATTAATTTATCAATTATGCTAACAGTTGTTTTATCATTATAATCTAACTTAACATTAATTGGGATCAACATTTTTATTTTATTGTTTTGAATTATTGTTTCACAAGTTCCATTTCTTTAGTAACTTAAACATTGAACATCTGGCCTACAGTTATTTTTTGGGCCATCACTTGCAATTCAGCATAAGATGTTTTCACAAAAATTAAGATGGGAAGCGGACTTTCAACCCCTTGAATGCTCTATCTTTGCTCTATCTCAGGGCACATTCTTTCCTAACATTCTCCCTAGACTCGCAAACGAGAGAATCGACTAATTACATTTTAAATAATTACACTAGCATGTATGTTGGGGGACAATTTGGGAGCTTAGAGTTTGTCCCGTCTGGAGCGGTACCTCGTTGGAGGAGATATCTGGTTAGAAAAACCCCTCAAACCGACCTATGGGCCGGTGACGATCTTCTCATCCAGAGGAGGAAGAACACCGCTACGCCCAATGATAAAACACACACTACACTTACGGTACTAATCACCATAGTTGACGTGCCCTGGAATCACGAGATAATCAATTATTCAATCAAAATTAAACAAGAAAAGTTGGTAAAGGCAGACGTTCACTGACGCTTCCCTGAGGAACTCCGGAAGTCACATTAACCTCGGATAGAAAGTCATCAATTCAAACTCGCCGAGTCCGACCGTGGAGAAATTCCCTAATCCAGATGACTACTCGTGGGTTCACTTCCACACCGATAATTTTATTAAGAAGTCAGTCGTGAGGAAGTAAATCGAAGGCTAAAGAAAAATTGCATCAAATCTGTCTCCTTGGTCAAGTGAATCGGCAAACGATATCTACCTGAATTTCGCAAAAATAGTCTGGTCTAAAGCCGTGCAAGTGTTCAATCAGGAGGTCATTCTTGATCCATACAATATAATGACTGGGGAAGAATTTAACGCTTAAAACTCAATCAGGGATAATATCAATAATTTTCTAGGCAATGTCAAAGATATTCAGTACGAAGATTAGGTTAAAACGCTGGCCGACAAATTCAAGACTCGGATATAGCATGACCTTGAAATTAATTTTTCCCTTTTAATTTTGAATACTTTCCGGTACCATTAAGTGAAGAGCGATGGAAGAGTTTCATCAGGATATAAAACAAATGGAAATGAGGATATAAACCAGAGTCTATGAGATGCTTCCCATGATGGCCAACTACTGTTGGTTTAATAAGAGATAAAACTCGCCTTGATCGTAAAAATCAATCAACACGTTTTTTTAACCAAAACGAAAGAGAAAATTTTCCTGAGGTACGTTTGAAATTTTACTGTTCATTATGTACTACTGTATTATGGAATATTAATATAAAAAATAATGTTTTATGCATTGCAAAATATAGTTACTGAAACATTAAATTGTTATGAATTAACTAAAACACTGAATTTTTCATTTTTATGTGGTACGTAAATCATATGTGATATTCGAAATATCAAACAACTTTCAATGCAGCACACCAAAATATGTTGAATCTTATGGTGTAGAAAAATAATATTTCGCAGGCCTGTGATATGCTCCATTGTGACATTGAAGATCAAATTTTAGGGATATGTTAATTTTCTTGTAAAAAGCACTCCACAAATTATACTAGTAAATCTTTAAACGGTTCCTCTCAGAGCATTACCGTTTATCATATCTAACGCTCGTATCTAGCCGCCAGGTAAATCGAAGACAGAGCAGACGAAATTCACCCACCGTAATAGACCCACCACCCCTAATCTTCGTATCGTATTCCTCCCGTCAAGCCTCCAGTGACTGGAGACGTATCTTACCTACCTCAGAGCAAACGCAAATTCACCCTCGAATTAGAAACCCGCCGGTATCTTCGTATCTTAACACTCCCTCTAAGCCGCCAGCTAACTCACGTGACTGAAGACGTATCTTGCCCTCCTCAGACCACATGAAAATTCACCCACCGTATTAGCCTACCCCCTCATGTTCGTATTGTATCCCTCCCCTCAAGCCGCCAGTTAAATCATGTGACTAAAGATGTATTTTGCAGTTCTCAGAGCAAGCGCGAATGCACCCACCGTATTAGAATCCCCACCTCAATCTTTGCATGACATCCCTCCCCGAGCTACTGCCTGCGAAAAAATTGCATTTCTGGTATTATTTGAATAGCGACAAAATTTCTTTTTTGGAACATATGGAGCAACAAAAAGCGACAAATTTTTATGTTGTTATTTTTTGTTTATCTCTCTAATTTGTTGGTTTTCTTGCGTTTGTGATGCTAACTTGATATTAAGTTAACCGAATCTTTAATAGCAGGGTCAAATGAAGGGCGACAATTTTTTTGCGTAACAAACAAGTAACAAAAAAGCGACAAATTTTGAGCCTAATTTCAATAATTTTTGAAAACTTTGCGATGTTACGAAAACTTTACAGAGGTGACAAGCACGGAGCCTCGTCGCCGCGGGGTTCGCGTCCCCACTGGGCCGGCTCCGAGAGTCCGGGGCGCGGGCGGGAGCCAGCTTGGGGTGTGAACGCCCCCATTCATCGCCGAGTCCAAAGCTGCCGCCGCCACCGCCCCCACCGCCGCCGCGTCCGGCCCGCGCCGACGTCTTCATCAGGTGGGAACAGGTTTGGCCGGCGCGGCGCGGCGTGGAGCAGCGATGCCCGGCGCGGCGGTGGCTCACCAGCTTGGCGGCTCAGCGGCCGGTCGGACCGCGGCTGAGGCCCAGGCGTATTTCCCCCTGCCAGCCGCCCATTAGCCGCGCGTTTGTCGGCCTTCTCTGCGGCGCCGCCGGCGCGGAGACAACCTGACGCCGCCCCCGCCCCCCTCGCACGGCCCACGGCGCCCGGTCCCCACCCCCGGCCCCTAGGCCACAGGCCCCCGGTCCCCAGCTCACGACTCCTGCCCCCCGCCGAGATCCAACGCCGGCCCTCCTCTCTTGCCTCTTCTCTCCCTGGGACTCACCGCGGGCTCACGACGACTTCCTTTCCTCTCGTCTTTCCTCATTCCTCTGGACGCAGTCACATGCCATATATCGGGTTTACGTCTCACATTCTTCTTCTCCTCATCTCACCTTGCACTTCACGACATACTCTCCTGAATTTTACTTCATTTAGTGTTTTCCCATTCCCTCTAGAAATACGTTTGGCCCACGCCCCCTTCGAAAGAATTTTGTCTCTATAATTAATCTCATCTTTGTGCCTTTCTTCTCCTTTGTCCTTTCATGTCACATCCTTCTCTTTCCTCGCCTCCCCTGGTTCGTGTATTTTCTTTACATTTTCTTTCTTTTTCTCATTTTTTGCGATATCCGATTTTTTTCTTCTCTTGTGTACATCGTTTCCTTTCCCTGGCAGTGATTGTTTTCTTTTTATATTAACTTCCTCACGCAACATATACGAGATTCGTCATTTCGCAATATATTGAGAAAGAACGCGCTTTCTGAATTTCACATAATATCCTGCCTTCTAGTGTTGGTCCTCCATCCTCTTCCACCTAACATCGTTGATGTTTTTCTCTCTAACTGTAATTTCTTCAATCCTCCAGGATTTTTTGCCAGTCACGTACTATTCTTTATTCGCGCATTCCATTTTTCCGTTTTCTCTTTCTTTTGCTTGTTTTCAATTCTCTTTTCTACTCTCTTACGTCCTTTGTTCCTTTGCCTCTTTGGTGGTGCATTTGGTCGTTGGGAATTCACGCGTTAAAACTCACGGCAATCGAATAATAAAAGGGACAGCAGTTCGAAGAGATACGGTCGTGAAGAGATTAATTTTCCTCCTGTAATGAACCCCCGCGATAAAGTTAGATGTACGAGTTATGGGACGATGATATTCAATAGAACATAGGGAGAGTTAAATATCCAAGCCCTTTAATCATGGCTTCAGAACTAAGCAGAGATCAAGGGGGAAAAATGAACGGAATAATGCATAAAGAATTCCGTAAGCAATTTCTCGTAGCTTATACGCTTCTTTCGACGTCTCCACGTTGAGTTGTTTGAATGTTGGAAAATATATGGTGGATTATTGCCTTTTGCGGTCCTCTTTTGCTAGATCCTTCCTTTGGCCTGACAGGGAGTTGCTTGTTTGGCCCACGCAAATAGCCGGATTAACGACATTTTCTTCAAGTGTTCGAAGTTTCAAGTCGGTTATTAGAAGTAATAAAACACTAGTTTCATGTTTCCTTTGATAGCGCGCCGCTAATAAGGAATATTTTGCCCTCACCAGCTGTTTCCTGAAATCACGTAACTACCATCAGATTACATGGAGAATAAAACTTGACTCTTTAAGTATTGGGACGTGAGCAATTTGTCGCAGGACGTTAATTTCAGTTTTTGCATTGAAATCAAATATTTGGTGAACTATAGCCCACATAGCGTGCAAGTCCACAGGTAGGTCAAATGTAAAAAAAAGTCGATAGTTTATTACACTAATCAGCATACAAAACGAGTGGAAGTTATTGATTTTCATCATCTCTCTGACGAGACTCAATTTTGATCCAAGCTTGGCGGTTTCATTGTCATTTCATCCTAGCTTTTCGGTTATTGGTATCCTTAATTTTCCTGTGAAATTTATTTAATTCAAACGTTATTTTTGTTGAAGTAATCATTCGCTACAAACAATACAAATCAGTGTATTATATATCTCAATAAGCTAAGAAATATAAGTCTTAACAAATACTCAACTTTGTAAGTAAAATTCGTTACTATTCTTACATTAATGACAGATTACTGGATCTTATCTGCTTTAAGAAATTAATAGCAAACACTATATCTACTCTAATATTTAATTTTCATAACCAAGTCTGTCCATAAAACTAAAAACATTAAAATATAGACGAAGGGAAGCAACTGTTTGTATATCTTGATATTACTAATACGAGAACTTCCTGAAAACCACTGAAGTGATAGACATATTAGAACTTGTATATGCGTTGAAAGCATGAGAAACTACTATAAATATCATGTCCTTTCTAGTCAGAACTATATCAACTACCATTTTATGCATTTCTAGTTAGTTGAACAGTATTCGGGAATAATGGTCAGGTTTTTCACGACATTTATACAAGACAAGGAGGTATTTCGAGTATTCGTAGGTATGAAAACTATGCTATTTGATGTACTATGTCAAAGTCGGAGTCAATGAGGAGATGCATGATAGGATATGAGAAAATTACACTGTATGAATTGGTCTACTAGGTCTACATAAAATGGGGACAGCTGTAATTATGTTAAGAGACCAAGCAGGGCATGAAGTGATATGGAAAATGCTAGGTATAAGAGAACAATACACTTTTCTAGCCAATATCTCTGGATTTTCGTTGAATATAATTTTCTTTTGAAGTGAAGGGAAGGGTAGAGAAGTTATGTTATAAAGAAAATGAAATTGTACACATTAAATTTTATTTTAATGTATTACACGCCAGGTATATGACAAGGAGGTATTTCGAGTGTTCGTAGGAATGAAAACAATGTTATTTGAAACTATTAATATTATTAATAACAATGTTATTTGAAATATTAATTATGTTCTTCTTATGATGATCAGGCACAGCAATGAAAGAGTAACTTACAAAAGACCTAATCATGGGATTTATAAGAACTGATTTCAAAGCAATGGTTCAGCTTCGGTTCAAAGCAATGTAAATAGTGTAAGTTCAGAGTATTCATTGAATAACAAATCGTTTCATTATCATAATAAACTTTTATTGTGTATAAAATAGACAGCTTCTTTGTGACATACAAACAAGACACGCAACTAAACAATTGTAACAAAACATATAATGAAAATATTGTCGTTAACCATCAAAATCTACATAACTTCACAAAAGGTAAAAATTGTAATCCATTTGCATATTTTCATATATTTCTAATTTATTATTGCGATTATTTAATTTGTCTATGAAAATGTTCCGTTTATGTATAATTATTAACTTTAATGCTGTATATTAGGTTTTGTTAATATTTTACAGTAAAACAAAAATGTAGCTTTTACATTCGTCCCCAATCATATACAAATTTTAGAATTTTTCCTCGTTGAATAAATTAAACAGTAAATATTCAGTCTTAGTCCAAGCAGAGTAGACGGTTGCAATGGTTCGCGTAATTGAATCCTGCGTAAAGATATTTTCACCATGTAATTTTGGTGTGTTTGTCAAAAGCAAACCATCTCTTGTTCCGTAGGATCATCTGAACAAACATTACCACCTCATAACTGCCCAGGAAAGCCAAGTAGGAGTTCACTGAATTTCACTGAATTCCAACTTTCATCCAAGATCGGGCAATAGAAGGCTGCAGATGATGGGTTTCATACAAGAACCAAACTAGTCCGAATTCCAGATTTTTCAGGAGGCACCAAAAACAACATAGCATAGACGTGCATAGTAACGAATTTATGACTTTTCCGCGTTTTATATCTTTGCGTTTGGAACTTACCTATAGAAAATGTCCTAACGAGCACTAGTTGCAAGGAATAATTTGGTAAAATATGTGAAAATATATTATTTTGGACTTGCTTGATTCTTGTAAGAAATCCCTCAGACATTAATGAACTTAATCTGAAAATATGACACGAATGATGTCAAGACAATTCTTGCCAAAACAACACGATAATAATAATAATAACAATAATAAATTTAATAATAACAATAACAAATTTAATAATAACAATAACAAATTTAATAATAACAATAACAAATTTAATAATAACAATAACAAATTTAATAATAACAATAATAAATTTAATTTCTTTGAGAAATAATACTAGTGACTACTCTCTTTACAAAATGTTTGCATTTGGAGGATACAAATAAGTGCAATATGTTACTTATTAATTAAAAGCAAACTCAGTATATTTAAAACAACAGCAGACGATTGGGAATTACTCATTTAGCCAAACACGTTAAAATATTATGAAGAACAAGTTTTGCAAGCATATATCATAATATAATACTTTGTTTTCATTTTTTACGTAATTTAATTTTGAAGCTACTAATGCACTGGAGCAATGTCAACTAACAATTTTCGATACTGCAAGTAATTTATTCTAGGTTTATGGCCCGCTTAACGAAAGAAAATTTGGGACAATAATTACTGCAGCAGGTAGCTTGTATACGACGGCAGGTGCACCATTGGGCTCTAGAGACTGCAGCCTACAATTTGATGAGTGGCCATCTGTGCTTTCATTTGCGAAGCCAATGATTTATACATGCGGCTCAATAATTGCGAGTTCCAGCTGCATCACAGATAATGAAGAGAAATTGACAGGAAAGGACATGCATCAGTGGAAATGAAATCGTTGAAAGCTGATCGCTGGCCGAACATCTCTTCTTTGTGAATGAAGCACAAGGGGTGTTTCGAACTTGAGGTGGTTGCAAACCCCAGCGATTTCAATGCCTTGTGTCCCCATATCCTACCGGCCGAACCGTTTCGTAGTGATCGGCGCTTGATTGATTGATTGATTTTTTAATGTTTCCGGGCGCGTCAACGGCTTTGGTCATTAGTCCCGTTAATGTAGTGTATGTTTTTTCTCGGGAGATGGCGGTGATTTTCCCCCACTGGATGGCGAGATCCGGCGCCGATCTACCGTTGGCTAGTGGGTTTCCCTCTAACGAGGACTCTCCCACCAGCGGGGCACCGCCCCAGCCGGGACAAGCTTTAAGTTCCCGACCGATCTCCCGGAATATGTGGTAGTGTAGTGCATGTGTAGTTTAAGTGTGTGTGTGTGTGTGTGTGTGTGTGTGTGTGTAAGGGGAGAAGATAGGACAAGGAAGAGGAAGGACAGATCGCGCGCGGTCCGTGGCCCGTTTGGTAGGGTACTGCTCCGGCATTCGCCTGGTGTTGATCGGAGAAACCACAGAAAACTACCGATGAGAGCAGCCGGCCGCTAGAATTCTCCTCCAGACAACGACTGAATTCGACCTAGCTGGTGACCGGCGCGCTAGCTTTCCTTCTCTGGGGAACGGGAGTCAAATCCAGGTCGACCCATGTGGAATTTGTGATGGACAAAGAGGGTTTGTAGCAATCGCCCTCCTTCTCATTCCGTTTTTGCTCTATCATTATTTAATGACATTTTCGCTTATTATAGGAAATTGCAGGAGTACTCTAGACATTACCGATAAATCCCAAGTTGCGAAGTGGTACATCATTCAAGTTTTTTTGATATATTTACAAATTTTCAATAAGTTCAAATACTTCATGAATCAACCTATGCTCACTAAAAGCCTGTTCGCCTGTAACAATCATTCTTCTCTGATTGGTTCGTATGGTCTGAATTCTTGCTCGCTGTTGGATGAAATTTCATGATTGGAATAGTCCTTCAAATCATTCATTCATTTCGGGTGTGAGCAAATGGTTTAAATACAGGAATGATAATGAAGAATATTAATTTATTCAATGTCAAACAAATAATTGTAGATAAAATAAAGGATCACATTGCTGAGAGCAGATTTGGATATACGCTGACTTTTTTCTTTTTAAATCTTCCTGGTATCTACCTTGTATATATTACGTATATACAACAAAAACCTGCGTTCGCTTGATTGATTAGTGATTCTGTTCGCGTCAACTGCTAAGGCTGTTAGTTCAGTAAGTACATTGCATGTTCTTTCCCCGGGAAGTGGCGGTGATCTTCTACTGGATGGTGTGATCCGGCTCCGGCCATCCCGTCGGGTAGCGGGGTTTTTCCCATCCAGGAATCTCCCACCGGGGGGGAGGCATCGCCTCAGCCGGGACAAACCGTAAGCTCCCGGCCGGTCTTCCGGTATGTATGGTAGTGTAGTGCATGTAAAATGTATGTAAGGGTTGATGTTGATCGAAGAAACAACGGAAAACTACTGACCGCAGCAGCTTGCCGCTAGAATTCTTCTCCAGACAGCGATTGAATTCGACCTTGTTATCTTTGATGTTGAAAATGTTCATTGATGTTGAAAATGTTCGTTCATGTTGAAAATGTTCTTTGATGTTGAAAATTAAATTATTTTCAGAAAATTCTTGAATGAAATATATGTATTGTATTACATCCGTTTTCTACAAACAAATTTTAGTTTGTAAGTAAACAGGCCCGGACTTCCTATCCGAGTTATTTCTAAGTAAAGTAACATTTCTAAGTAAATTATTATTTCTAAGTAATTAATATTTCTAAGCAAGTAGTATTTCTAAGTAAAGTCGATTCAAATCTGTCTCACCCAGTGTATCTCTGACAGGTAGTAATACCAACACGTTAGATGAATTCTCACCATCTATTTAAATGATTGCAAAAATCGTTTAAAATTGAAAATATTATGTGCCGAGTTCGAACAGAAACTAAATAATTTCTCGAACGTGAATAGTTATTATAAAACGCATCTACGACTATATGTTTCCTTATATATCGAATAGACCTGACAAATTTAGAGTTCCGTTCTGGGTCAAAGACCCCATATCGATCAGGTTTTTCTTCCAGTTTCCCTGACCCTTAGAGCAAATTCTGATAAGGCTCCTAGGCTTTCTTCTGGACAGAAATGTAACTTCACTATCTCTGCATGTCTTCTAGAGTTCAGTGGGAAATAAAATTATTCTAAGTATCGTTCTCCATGTTCTCGCGACAGGAAGTCGATTCCGTCACAAATGGCAAGATTATGCATAATATTACTTATTATTTATTTTACGTCAAAGAAACAGTTAAAACTGTGTATGACATGCTATGGGGAGAAGTGAATTCTGTGCACATTTTCAAAATTCTGTGATCCCTACACTAAGTCATATACTACTTGAATTTTGAATGGGAAAAATATATATCCCAAATCTACAGCTGATTTGCTTATACAAATAGTTTTTACTTCACCGAAGCAAATATTTTTTTATCAATTCTTGACAATACCGCTCACCTTTTCAGAATTCAACTTATGAGTTAGGGAGGGATCTCAGAATTTAAGGAAACATGCACAGAATACACTTATCCCCATAGTATGTCACACACGTTTTTAACTGTTATTGACGTTAACTAAATAAATATTCAGATATTATAGGCTGTAGCTTCAAAGAATATTTCAATGAGCCATCATATTAATTTTAACGTCACTCTAACCATATAATTTTCCATATCTCATCACTCCAAAAACAAATTTTTAATTGCAAATTTTTAAGTGAAGTATGAAGAAAGAAAAACTAATTTCTTCCATTTCTATTATCCTAACGGCAATATTTTATCGCTTTCACCGCACAGTCTTGTTATTGCCAGATATTAATACCGGAGAAAGTGAAGAAACCACAACAAGCAAAACATTTAAAACTTTTAAAAAACGAAGTCTTATGTTGGAACTGTGGGTAGTATGCGTCCATTGGATCCAGAGATATCATCAATTTCAATGCAAAGACGGCAGACCTGTGTGTCATTCGATCGGAGTGAATACCATCAAGGCACACCGAGCCCCGCAACACAACGCGGCCATCAAGGACCACTTAGGCATGAGCTGACGGAGGCACCGTGCACCCAAAAGGAATTTCACAGCGAATCAATAGAACATTAACAGCTGGAATTTGTTGAGCCGTCGCTGAGCGGGAAGTGGGGGGGCGGGGGCAGCGTGACGGGGGAGGAGGAGGGCGGCGGGTGGGGGTGGGGGAGGAGGCATGCCGCCACCGCTCGGCAGCATCCGCGCCCTCGGCGATAGCGATCGATTCTCCGAGTCGATACGTCCGCTGCAAACATCGGATTCCGATGCGTTGCTGATAACGCCATTCACCGCCTGAAAGGCGGGCAGCCCTCGCCCGCCGCCGCCATCACCCGCGCTGCGGTTAGAGCACCGTAGCCTTAGCTCCACCCCCACCACCACCACCACCACCACCACCACCGCCGCCGCCGCCGCCGCAGCAGCAGCCACCGCCAAGACCGCCCCAAATACCACGCCCAATGCTCCCTCTCTGCTCCTATTAGTGTTCTACCGTCAACACTCCCACAGCCTCACCACCACTGAATCCACAATCGCTAACTCTCTCATATCCACCACTGCCAGTTCCATTCACGTTCTAATTGGAACCAGAGTGGCCATCACCACCTCCACAGACAACTCCATCACAGCTATTTCCAGTGTTTTCTCCTCCATCCTACTGCCGTCAGCATCATCTCCCCATCCAGCTCTCTTATTTTTACTGCTACTCCCACAAGTGCTACTTCTTGTTAATCCACCTGCTGGCACCTTGCAAAATTTGCGAACATTTACTGACCACCATCATTGCACACACTGACTCTACTGCAATCGTCACCGCTTCCTCTGTATTGCAGCAACCGTCTCTCCATCTATTAGAGACTGTTCACCTTGTCCTGTTGCCCACGAGACTATCAAGTAGCACAGCGACTTGCTTGCTCGCTTTCCACGCATTGCGATTTAAATTCGTGTTCATTCGCGTTCTGTCTACGTTACATATACGGTGAAGAAAGAAAAGACGACTTCCTGCAGTCCCTCCAGTATTCCGCTCTCATCATTTGAACACGGGCGTTAATGAATAAAAATTTTGAAATTTTTATATTTCATCCTATTTTGATCCTCTTAAAGGTCGTGTAAGGTCATAATTTGTTGTACTTTGTTTTTTGCAGTAGGATACAGGATCACGGGATCGGTCAATTAATGGATTACACTAGTTTGCCAACGTTTCGGAATATTTTATTCCATCATCAGGGCTAACAAACAAAAAAACCACAATCACAATAAATCAGGACAAACTCATCTGAACAACAACATAAAAAAACATGAATGAACATATATGTAGAAAAATAATTACACAGATAACTAAATAAATAAATAAATAAATACATAATCGTGTATTTAATACATTATGTATTTATTTATTTAGTTATCTGTGTAATTATTTTTCTACATATATGTTCATTCATGTTTTTTTGTTGTTGTTGTTGTTCAGATGAGTTTGTCCTGATTTATTGTGATTGTGGATTTTTTGTTTGTTAGCCCTGATGATGGAATAAAATATTCCGAAACGTTGGCAAACTAGTGTAATCCATTAATTGACCGATCCCGTGATCCTGTATCCTACTACTTATTAACGGTCGTGATTTCTACAATGGCTTTGTTTTTTGCCACATTTCAGCCGTTTTTACATATTTCGATAACGTTTTGTCTCAATTTAAAACCATTTGCTTTGTGTTTGGCTGACACACGAACATTACGCACTTGAGAATTTTTTATAACAATTTTCAGATTTGCAATCTACGTCGTGGATACGACGTGTCTGGTTTTCCGTGATAAGAGACTTTAACATTTTGTTTGGAGGGACATTTCTTCGAGAATTGAATTTAATACTATACATACTAGTATGTGCTGAATTGCAAAGGCAGAGTGAAATTCTGCAAACGACAACAATCATTGTAACCTCATTGACAGGAGAGTCATGGTCTGTTAAAGAGAAGAACGTAGAAAAACAAAGTCAGCTGTAATATTGCATTTAAGGTAATTATATGCAAATTAATTATAATTCAACACAATAAACAGTACAATATTTTGTAGTTTTTTCACTATTTTGAAGTATTTTATTATTCGGAATTTTTTTCCATTCCATCGGCAATATATTAGAAACCCTCTAGAAAACATTTTTAGGTATGCTTATTTATAACATTCATTTCATCAAACATCTAGTGTTCATCATCCTTTAATTATACAATTAACCGTTCACGCAATGTCACATTTATAAATAATTACGAAATAAATGAATAAATAAGTATAAAAACAAATAAATAAAACCTGATTTTTTCGTAATTTCAGCGACAATTTCCTCTACTATCATCTTCCTGTCATAAACACTATTACCTGGAACCACCATTCCTGCTGCCCTCACCTCAATAGCATGAGCACTACCACATTTACCATCACATCATCATCATTGCTACGTCATCGAGGTCTTATTCCTTTCTCCCCCGCTGACATCATCATCAATAAAACTCAATAGCTTCAACTAGCATCTTCATCGTCGCTGCCTGCACTTCCAGAGTGCTAGAGCTATTGTCACGACTATTGCAGCTCTCCCCCAACTCTTCATCGGTCCATAACCATCATTAAAGCCATTTTATCACTCCCTTAACACTTAATCTCAAGTACATAGCCACCTCACAACCACTGCCATCACACCTCCTCGCCGTTCAATCACTGCAATCTGTCCCAATAGATATTTATTTAGTTAAAAACAGTTAAAATGTGACGAATGGGGAGAAAATCATCTGCGCACGTTTTCTTGAGTTTCAGAATCCCTTTTCAACCATTTAACTATTAATAGTTGAAAGATGAAAGGAGTTTTAAAAAAATTAATAATAATAATAATAATAATAATAATAATAATAATAATAATAATAATAATAATAATAATAATAATAATAATAATAATAATAATAATAACAGCCCCATGTCGACTTGGAAGCGTCGAACGCCTGGCTTTCCCGTGGCGACCTGTTCGCTGAAACAGAAGGGTTCATGACAGCAATTCAAGACCAGGTTATCAATACAAAAAATTATCGTAAATACATCATTAAAGACCCAGCACTGGAAAATGATTTATGTAGAAGATGTCACCTGTCCAGTGAGACAATTCAGCATATTACATCCGGCTGCAAAATAATTACCCACACAGACTACAAACACAGACATGACCAGGTAGCCAAAATTCTTCACCATAGGATTGCATTAAACTGGAATCTTCTGGAAATCAAGCAGCCATATTACAAGTACACACCAACAACAATAATGGAACATTCTGCTTGCAAGTTATACTGGGATAGAACCATAATTACAGACAAAACAATAGCACACAATCGGCCAGACATCACATTAATTGATAAAACTAATAAAATCACCTACTTAATAGATATCGCAATCCCAAATACACACAACCTTCAGTCCTCCCATATGGAAAAGATTTCCAAGTATACTGAACTAGCAATAGAAATAAAATAGCTATGGAAAATGGAGAAAGTTTACACGGTACCCATCATTGTATCCACAAATGGAGTCATCCCAAAAACCTTGTATAATAGCCTACAACAGTTAAACCTGACAAAATCATTGTATATAGAATTATAAAAAGCTACAATCCTCAATACATGCAAAATAGTTAGGAAGTTTCTGGATAGCAGTGTGACTCACGCCTAATACATATATCCTACTCCAAAATCAAAATCGGAAAGGGCCTTCACTTGGCAAAAGCCCGTAAGGTCACTTCAATCCTGGGACAACATCCAGAGACATAATAATAATAATAATAATAATAATAATAATAATAATAATAATAATAATAATAATAATAATACTAATAATAATAATAATAATAATAATAATAATAATAATAATAATAATAATAATAATAATAATAATAATAATAATAATAATAATAATAATAATAATAATAATAATAATAATTTAAAAGCGTGAGATTAACATTTTTAAAAGCGTGAGATTAACATTTTAAAAAGCTGGACATTTTCGTTCCCGAGTTATAGAAAACTTATTTGTAACAGTTAACGAACTGCACATTTGATTTTTCTGCATTGCTAACAAAATAGTAACTCAAAAATAGTAGCCCTAAGCTCTACTACTACCGCTACAAGCAAAAAGAGAGTTCAACAAAACGTGCGCATAGTGAAGCTACATTTACGTCCAGAATCAAATCAAGGGGGCATCTCAGCATTTGCTCAATGGATCAGGGAAACTGGACAAAAACCCGATCGAGATGGGGGTCTATCCCTCGCGCCCCCTCATCACTTGGAATGCCATTGCCATTCGCTATAACGTCACCTGCCATTAAATCCCACTCTATTAAATTCTTTTGCATTAAATTTTAAAGAATAATGAATATAGTAAATAACTTGCAATATTGCTACCACTCCTAATGAAAATAGCTGCATACAAGCGGAAAGATACACCGGGAGCGGTAGATCAGTGCATCAACTGATGTCACTGCAGCGCCTCTGACCGGGTGGTCCTAGGTTCGAGTCACGACGGCGGCAGGTTTTTTAATTGGTTGATTGATTGATTTTTAGTGTTTCCGGGCGCGTCAACTGCTGTGGTTATTAGTCCCGATAGTGTAGTGCATGTTTTTTCTCGAGAGATGGCGGTGATCTTCCCCCGCTGGATGGCGAGATCCGGGGCCGACCTACCGTCGGCTAGTGGGGTTTCCCCCTAACCAGGACTCTCCCACCAGTGGGGCTCCGCCCCAGGCGGGACAAGCTCTAAGCTCCCGACCGGTCTCCCGGAATATGTGGTAGTGTAGTACATGTTAGTGTGAGTGTGTGTAAGGGGAGAGGATAGGACAAGGAAGAGAAAGGACAGATCGCGCGCGGTCCGTGGCCCGTTTGGTAGGGTACTGCTCCGGTATTCGCCTGGTGTTGATCGGAGAAACCACGGAACACTACCGATCAGAGCAGCCGGGCGCTAAAATTCTCCTCCACACAGCGACTGAATTCGACCTAGCTAGAAAGCTAGTGTCGAAAATCCTGTCGGATTTTCGCGCGATCTGTCCTTCCTCTTCCTTGTCCTATCCTCCCCCTTACACACACTTACACTAACATGCACTACACTACCACATATTCCAGGAAACCGGTCGGGAGCTTAGAGTTTGTCTCGGCTGGGGTGGTGCCCCACTGGTGGGAGATACCTGGTTGCGGAAAACCCTGCTGGCCGACGGTAGGACGGCGCCGGATCTCGCCATCGAGAGGGGGAAGATCACTGCCATCTCCCGAGAAAAAACATGCACTACACTAACGGGACTAATGACTAAAGCAGTTGACGCGCCCGGACACACGAAAAAATCAAATCAAATCAACCGAAGGATAGGTGTATTTCGGTCCTGCACTCTTCTTTCAAATCCCACGATCACTTTCCTCATGTGAGAATCACATTCTGACGTTAATATTTCAATTTCTAAATCGTAAGTTCTTGAATTTTTAAAAGTGTGTACCACTCACGCACGATTAGTGCCCAGATTACTTTTCCTTATGTGATAGGTTTTAAATATTATTTCTACTATATTAAACATTAGCTGTATTATTAACGTTCCTTTTGAATGTATTGAAATACTGTTTTTAATTCATATAGTTAATAATTTATTTTTACTATATGAATTTGAAAGAACAAGAACGATGATTTGTTTTTTGAAATCTTTTCTAGTATTCAAGTTGGGCAATGAATTTCGGGATCCCGACAATTAACATAATCAGTTCTTAGATTATTTCCTGAAGTCTTATTGCAACTAAAACCGAAAATTTATTTTATCAGTTGCCTGGATCCCCAAGATCGTTATTCAACTGGATTTTATAAAAAATATATCTTTTCGCAAAAAAGCTTTTACACTTTTATTTATTCTCCTTTCAATTATTCACGTACGCCCAGTGCACGCAAACACCCCTAACACCCAAATGAAGTCTACTTAACTTCGGGACGGCCATGTCAAGCTAGCACAACCACTATAGCACAATCACATCAAACCAAGTGGAATATTTAGTACTCATTTATTACTAATTTATTACCCAAAAATTAAATTTATTACTCCTCCCGTTTCTGAAATAAAGGTGGTTGTGCTAGCTTGACTGTCACGCTAGCACAACCCAAATTAAAAAATGAGCTAAATCGATCAAAACTAATACGAATGTTTAGAGCATATTTATTACTAATTTATTACTCTAAAATGAAATTTATTACACATGCGGTTTACGAAAAAAAATTAAAAAATTGTCAAACACAATTAGTTATGCAACCCGCACGACATTGGCGTATATTATTGAAGAGTCCCAACGACATAAAAACACTTAGTCCAATTCCAAAAATACAATTACAATCAATAATATACATTCAGTTCTAATTTTTAACACAAAAAACATTAAATGTGAAAACGACTTAAAGAAATATTGTAAAGACTGAATCGTAATGGTCAAAACATGCAAGAGATACAAATTCAAAAGTAGAGAGAACCAACGAGCACAATCGCATTAAACCAAACACACAATTAACAGACGTATCACACTGCTATTTAAAACTAATTGGAAATTTATTACTCCTGCTGTTTACGAAATAAATAATTTTATACAACGACATACTTATTAAAAAACGCACGGTATTCGTGAAGTAATTTTAGAGTAAAGTGAGCCACAAGCAAATGAAACCTATCCTCTAGAAAATTAGACATTATGTTCTGTTATCTAACACCTAGTAACAAACTATGAACGTAGACACGCATTTATGAAATATTGTATAAACTCAATCGTAATGGTCAAAACATGCAAGAGATTCAAATTCAAAAATAGAGAGAACCAACGAACACAATCGCATTAAACCAAACACACAATCAACAGACGTTTCACACTGCTATTTAAAACTAATTATAAATTTATTACTCCTGTTGTTTACGAAATAAATATTTATAAAAACGATACACTTACGCAAAAACGCAGGGTATTCGTGAAGTAATTTTAGAGTAAAGTGAGCCACAAGCAAATGAAACCTATCCTGTAGAAAATTAGACATTATGTTCTGTTATCTAACGCCTAGTAACAAATTATGAACGTAGAAACGCATTTATGAAATATTGTATAAACTCAATCGTAATGGTCAAAACATGCAAGAGATTCAAATTCAAAAATACAGAGAACCAACGAGCACAATCGCATTAAACCAAACGCACAATTTACACACGTATCACACTGCTATTTAACACTAATTGGAAATTTATTACTCCTGCTGTTTACGAAATAAATAATTTTATAAAACGACATACTTATCAAAAAACGCACGATATACATGAAGTAATTTATAGAGTATAGCAACGCACAAGCAAATAAAACCTATTCAGTTAATATTAAACATTTACTTCTAGTTTTTGAATCCTGGGAAAAAATATAAACGTGCAATCTCATGAAATAAATATTGTATAAAATCCATCGTAATGGTCAAAACATGCAAGAGATTCAAATTCAAAAATAAAGAGAACCAACGAGCACAATCGCATTAAACCAAACACACAATTAACAGACGTATCACACTACTATTTAAAACTAATTGGAAATTTATTACTCCTGCTGTTTACGAAATAAATAATTTTATAGAACGACATACTTATTAAAAAACGCACGGTATTCGTGAAGTAATTTTAGAGTAAAGTGAGCCACAAGCAAATGAAACCTATCCTCTAGAAAATTAGACATTATGTTCTGTTATCTAACACCTAGTAACAAATTATGAACGTAGACACGCATTTATAAAATATTGTATAAACTCAATCGTAATGGTCAAAACATGCAAGAGATTCAAATTCAAAAATAGAGAGAACCAACGAGCACAATCGCTTTAAACCAAACACACAATTAACAGACGTATCACACTGCTATTTAAAACTAATTGGAAATTTATTACTCCTGCTGTTTACGAAATAAATAATTTTATAGAACGGCATACTTATTAAAAAACGCACGGTATTCGTGAAGTAATTTTAGAGTAAAGTGAGCCACAAGCAAATGAAACCTATCCTCTAGAAAATTAGACATTATGTTCTGTTATCTAACACCTAGTAAAAAATTATGAACGTAGACACGCATTTATGAAATATTGTATAAACTCAATCGTAATGGTCAAAACATGCAAGAGATTCAAATTCAAAAATAGAGAGAACCAACGAGCACAATCGCAATAACCCAAACACACAATTAACAGACGTTTCATCCTGCTATTTAAAACTAATTATAAATTTATTACTCCTGTTGTATACGAAATAAATAATTATAAAAACGACATACTTACGCAAAAACGCACGGTATTCGTGAAGTAATTTTAGAGTAAAGTGACCCACAAGCAAATGAAACCTAACCTGTAGAAAATTAGACATTATGTTCTGTTATCTAACACCTAGTAACAAATTATGAATTTAGAAACGCATTTATGAAATATTGTATAAAGTCAATCGTAATGGTCAAAACATGCAAGAGATTCAAATTCAAAAATAGAGAGAACCAACGAGCACAATCGCATTAAACCAAACTCACAATTAACAGACGTATCACACTGCAATTAAAACTAATTGAAAATTTATTACTCCTGCTATTTACGAAATAAATAATTTTATAAAACGACATATTTATCAAAGAACGCACGATATACATGAAGTAATTTATAGAGCATAGCAACGCACAAGCAAATAAAACCTATGCAGTACAAAATTAGACATTTGGTTTTGGTTTTTGAATCCTGGGAAAAAATATAAACGTGCAATCTCATGAAATAAATATTGTATAAACTCCATCGTAATGGTCAAAACATGCAAGAGATTCAAATTAAAAAATAGAAAGAACCAACGAGCAAAATCGCATTAACCCAAACACACAATTAACAGACGTTTCACACTGCTATTTAAAACTAATTATAAATTTATTACTCCTGTTGTTTACGAAATAAATATTTATAAAAACGATACACTTACGCAAAAACGCACGGAATTCGTGAAGTAATTTTAGAGTAAAGTGAGCCACAAGCAAATGAAACCTATCCTGTAGAAAATTAGACATTATGTTCTGTTATCTAACGCCTAGTAACAAATTATGAACGTAGAAACGCATTTATGAAATATTGTATAAACTCAATCGTAATGGTCAAAACATGCAAGAGATTCAAATTCAAAAATACAGAGAACCAACGAGCACAATCGCATTAAACCAAACGCACAATTTACACACGTATCACACTGCTATTTAACACTAATTGGAAATTTATTACTCCTGCTGTTTACGAAATAAATAATTTTATAAAACGACATACTTATCAAAAAACGCACGATATTCATGAAGTAATTTATAGAGTATAGCAACGCACAAGCAAATAAAACCTATTCAGTTAATATTAAACATTTACTTCTAGTTTTTGAATCCTGGGAAAAAATATAAACGTGCAATCTCATGAAATAAATATTGTATAAAATCCATCGTAATGGTCAAAACATGCAAGAGATTCAAATTCAAAAATAAAGAGAACCAACGAGCACAATCGCATTAAACCAAACACACAATTAACAGACGTATCACACTGCTATTTAAAACTAATTGGAAATTTATTACTCCTGCTGTTCACGAAATAAATAATTTTATAGAACGGCATACTTATTAAAAAACGCACGGTATTCGTGAAGTAATTTTAGAGTAAAGTGAGCCACAAGCAAATGAAACCTATCCTCTAGAAAATTAGACATTATGTTCTGTTATCTAACACCTAGTAACAAATTATGAACGTAGACACGCATTTATAAAATATTGTATAAACTCAATCGTAATGGTCAAAACATGCAAGAGATTCAAATTCAAAAATAGAGAGAACCAACGAGCACAATCGCTTTAAACCAAACACACAATTAACAGACGTATCACACTGCTATTTAAAACTAATTGGAAATTTATTACTCCTGCTGTTTACGAAATAAATAATTTTATAGAACGGCATACTTATTAAAAAACGCACGGTATTCGTGAAGTAATTTTAGAGTAAAGTGAGCCACAAGCAAATGAAACCTATCCTCTAGAAAATTAGACATTATGTTCTGTTATCTAACACCTAGTAAAAAATTATGAACGTAGACACGCATTTATGAAATATTGTATAAACTCAATCGTAATGGTCAAAACATGCAAGAGATTCAAATTCAAAAATAGAGAGAACCAACGAGCACAATCGCTTTAAACCAAACACACAATTAACAGACGTATCACACTGCTATTTAAAACTAATTGGAAATTTATTACTCCTGCTGTTTACGAAATAAATAATTTTATAGAACGGCATACTTATTAAAAAACGCACGGTATTCGTGAAGTAATTTTAGAGTAAAGTGAGCCACAAGCAAATGAAACCTATCCTCTAGAAAATTAGACATTATGTTCTGTTATCTAACACCTAGTAACAAATTATGAACGTAGAAACGCATTTATGAAATATTGTACAAACTCAATCGTAATGGTCAAAACATGCAAGAGATTAAAATTAAAAAATAGAGAGAACCAACGAGCACAATCGCAAAAAACCTAACACAAAAATAACAGACGCATCACACTGCTATTTAAAACTACTTGGAAATTTATTACTCTTACTGTTTACGAAATAAATAATTTTAAAGAACGACATACTTATTAAAAACGCACGGTATTCGTGAAGTAATTTTAGAATTAAGTGAGCCACAAGCAAATGAAACCTATCCTGTAGAAAATTAGACATTATGTTTTGTTATCTAACACTTATTAACAAATTATGAACGTGGAAACGCATTTATGAAATTTGTATAAACTCAATCGTAATGGTCAAAACATGCAAGAGATTCAAATTCAAAAATACAGAGAACTAACGAGCACAATCGCAATAAACCAAACACACAACTAACAGACGTATCACACTGCTATTTAAAACTAATTGGAAATTTATTACGCCTGCTGTTTACGAAATAAAGAATTTTATAAAACGACATACTTATCAAAAAACGCACGATATACATGAAGTAATTTATAGAGTATAGCAACGCACAAGCAAATAAAACCTATGCAGTACAAAATTAGATATTTGCTTTATGTTTTTGATTCCAATGAAAAAATGTAAACGTGCAATCTCATGAAATAAATATTGTATAAACTCTATCGTAATGGTCAAAACATGCAGGAGATTAATAAATTCAAAAATAGAGAGAACCAACGAGCACAATCGCATTAACCCAAACACACAATTAACAGACGTTTCACACTGCTATTTTAAACTAATTATAAATTTATTACTCCTGTTGTTAACGAAATAAATAATTATAAAAACGACATACTTACGCAAAAACGCACGGTTTTCGTGAAGTAATTTTAGAGTAAAGTGAGACACAAGCAAATGAAACATATCCTGTAGAAAATTAGACATTATGTTCTGTTATCTAACACATAGTTACAAATTATGAACGTTGAAACGCATTTATGAAATATTGTATAAACTCAATCGTAATGATCAAAACATGCAAGAGATTCAAATTCAAAAATACAGAGAACCAACGAGCACAATCGCAATATTTCATAAATGCGTTTCTAAATTCGTAATTTGTTACTAGGTGTTAGATAACAGAACATAATGTCTAATTTTCTACAGGATAGGTTTCATTTGCTTGTGGTTCACTTTACCCTAAATTAACTTCTCGAATACCGTGCGTTTTTGCGTAAGTATGTCGTTTTTATAATTATTTATTTCGTATACAACAGGAGTAATAAATTTATAATTCGTTTTAAATAGCAGTGTGAAACGTCTGTTAATTGTGTGTTTGGGTTAATGCGATTGTGCTCGTTGGTTCTCTTTATTTTTGAATTTGAATCTCTTGCATGTTTTGACCATTACGATGGAGTTTATACAATAATTATTTCATGAGATTGCACGTTTATATTTTTTCCTATGATTCAAAAACTAGAAGTAAATGTTTAATATTAACTGAATAGGTTTTATTTGCTTGTGCGTTTCTATACTCTATAAATTACTTCATGTATATCATGCGTTTTTTGATAAGTATGTCGTTTTATAAAATTGTTTATTTCGTAAACAGCAGGAGTAATAAATTTCCAATTAGTTTAAAATAGCAGTGTGATACGTCTGTTATTTGTGTGTTTGGTTTAATGCGATTGTGCTCGTTGGTTCTCTCTATTTTTGAATTTGAATCTCTTGCATGTTTTGACCATTACGATTGAATTTATACAATATTTCATAAATGCGTTTCTTCGTTCGTAATTTGTTACTAGGCGTTAGATAACAGAACATAATGTCTAATTTTCTACAGGATAGGTTTCATTTGCTTGTGGCTCACTTTACTCTAAAATTATTTCACGAATACCGTGCGTATTTGCGTAAGTTTGTCGTTTTTATAATTATTTATTTCGTTAACCACAGATGTAATAAATTTCTAATTAGTTTCAAATAGCAGTGTGAAACGTCTGTTAAATGTGTGTTTGGGTTAATGCGATTGGGCTCGTTGGTTCTCTTTATTTTTGAATTTGAATCTCTTGCATGTTTTGACCATTACGATGGAGTTTATACAATATTTATTTCATGAGATTGCACGTTTATATTTTTTCCCAGGATTCAAAAACTAGAAGTAAATGTTTAATATTAAGTGAATAGGTTTTATTTGCTTGTGCGTTACAATACTCTATAAATTACTTCATGTATATCCTGCGTTTTTTGATAAGTATGTCGTTTGATCAAATTATATATTTCGTAAACAGCAGGAGTAATAAATTTCCAATTAGGTTTAAATAGCGGTGTGATAGGTCTGTTAATCGTGTGTTTGGTTTAATGCGATTGTGCTCGTTGGTTCTCTGTATTATTTAATTAGAATCTCTTGCATGTTTTGACCATTACGATTGAGTTTATACCATATTTTATAAATGGGTTTCTACGTTCATAATTTGTTACTAGGTGTTTGATAACAGAACATAATGTCTAATTTTCTACAGGATAGGTTTCATTTGCTTGTGGCTCACTTTACTCTAAAATTACTTCATGTATATCGTGCGTTTTTTGATAAGTATGTCGTTTTATAAAATTATTTATTTCGTAAACTGCAGGAGTAATAAATTTTTAATTAGTTTTAAATAGCAGTGTGATACGTCTGTTAATTGTGTGTTTGGTTTAATGCGATTGTGCTCGTTGGTTCTCTTTATTTTTGAATTTGAATCTCTTGCTTGTTTTGACCATTACGATAGAGTTTATACAATATTTCATAAATGCGTTTCTACGTTCATAATTTGTTACTAGGTGTTAGATAACAGAACATATTGTCTAATTTTCTACATGAAATGTTTCATTTGCTTGTGGCTCACTTTACTCTAAAATTACTTCACGAATACCGTGCGTTTTTGTGTAAGTATGTCGTTTTTATAATTATTTATTTCGTAAACAACAGGAGTAATAAATTTCTAATTAGTTTTAAATAGCAGTGTAAAACGTCTGTTAATTGTGTGTTTGGGTTATTGCGATTGTGCTGGTTGGTTCTCTCTATTTTTGAATTCGCATCTCTTGCATGTTTTGACCATTACGATAGAGTTTATACAATATTTATGTCATGTGATTGCACGTTTATATTTTTTCCCAGGATTCAAAAACCAAAAGCAAATGTCTAATTTTGTACTGAATAGGTTTTATTGGCTTGTGCGTTGCTATACTCTATAAATTACTTCATGTATATCCTGTGTTTTTTGATAAGTATGTCGTTTTATAAAATTATTTATTTCGTAAACAGCAGGAGTAATAAATTTCCAATTAGTTTTAAATAGCAGAGTGATACGTCTGTTATTTGTGTGTTTGGTTTAATTCGATTGTGCTTTTTGGTTCTCTCTATTTTTGAATTTGAATCTTGCATGTTTTGACCATTACGATTGAGTTTATACAAGATTTATTTCATGAGATTGCACGTTTATATTTTTTCCCAGGATTCAAAAACCAAATCCAAATGTCTAATTTTGTACTGCATAGGTTTTATTTGCTTGTGCGTTGCTATGCTCTATAAATTACTTCATGTATATTCTGCGTTTTTTCATAAATATGTCGTTTTATAAAGTTATATATTTCGTAAACAGCAAGAGTAATAAATTTCCAATTAGTTTTAAATAGCAGTGTGATACGTCTGTTAATTGTGTGTTTGGTTTAATGCGATTGTGCTCGTTGGTTCTCTGTATATTTGAATTTGAATCTCTTGCATGTTTTGACCATTACGATTGAGTTTATACAATATTTCATAAATGCGTTTCTACGTTCATAATTTGTTACTAGATGTTAGATAACAGATCATAATGTCTAATTTTCTAGAGGATAGGTTTCATTTGCTTGTGGCTCACTTTACTCTAAAATTATTTCACGAATACCATGCGTTTTTTAATAAGTATGTCGTTTTATAAAATTATTTATTTCGTAAACAGCAGGAGTAATAAATTTCGAATTAGTTTTAAATAGCAGTGTGATACGTCTGTTATTTGTGCGTTTCGTTTAATGCGATTGTGCTCGTTGGTTCTCTCTATTTCTGAATTTGAATCTCTTGCATGTTTTGACTATTACGATTGAGTTTATACAGTATTTCATAAATGCGTTTCTACGTTCATAATTTGTTACTAGGTGTTAGATAACAGAACATAATGTTTAATTTTCTACAGGATAGGTTTCATTTGCTTGTGGCTCACTTTACTCTAAAATTACTTCACGAATACCGTGCGTTTTTGCGTCAGTATGTCGTTTTTATAATTATTTATTTCGTAAACAACAGGAGTAATAAATTTCTAATTTGTTTTAAATAGCAGTGTGAAACGTCTGTTAATTGTGTGTTTGGGTTAATGCGATTGTGCTCGTTGGTTCTCTCTATTTTTGAATTTGAATCTCTTGCATGTTTTGACCATTACGATGGAGTTTATACAATATTTATTTCATGAGATTGCACGTTTATATTTTTTCCTAGGATTCAAAAACCAAAAGCAAATGTCTAATTTTGTACTGCATAGGTTTTATTTGCTTGTGCGTTGCTATACTCTATAAATTACTTCATGTATATCATGCGTTTTTTGATAAGTATGTCGTTCTATAAAATTGTTTATTTCGTAAACAGCAGGAGTAATAAATTTCCAATTAGTTTTAAATAGCAGTGTGATACGTCTGTTATTTGTGTGTTTGGTTTAATGCGATTGTGCTCGTTGGTTCTCTCTATTTTTGAATTTGAATCTCTTGCATGTTTTGACCATTACGATTGAGTTTATACAATATTTCATAAATGCGTTTCTACGTTCATAATTTGTTACTAGGCGTTAGATAACAGAACATAATCTCTAATTTTCTACAGGATAGGTTTCATTTGCTTGTGGCTCACTTTACTCTAAAATTACTTCTCGAATACCGTGCGTTTTTGCGTAAGTATGTCGTTTTTATAATTATTTATTTCGTAAACAACAGGAGTAATAAATTTATAATTAGTTTTAAATAGCAGTGTGAAACGTCTGTTAATTTTGTGTTTGGGTTAATGCGATTGTGCTCGTTGGTTCTCTCGATTTTTGAATTCGTATCTCTTGCATGTTTTGACCATTACGATAGATTTTATACAATATTTATTTCATGAGATTGCACGTTTATATTTTTTCCCAGGATTCAAAAACTAGACGTAAATGTCTAATTTTGTACTGAATAGGTTTAATTTCTTGTGCGTTGCTATACTCTATAAATTACTTCATGTATATCGTGCGTTTTTTGATAAGTATGTCGTTTTATAAAATTATTTATTTCCTAAACAGCAGGAGTAATAAATTTCCAATTAGTTTTAAATAGCAGTGTGATACGTCTGTTAATTGTGTGTTTGGTTTAATGCGATTGTGCTCGTTGGTTCTCTGTATTTTTGAATTTGAATCTCTTGCATGTTTTGACCATTACGATTGAGTTTATACAATATTTCATAAATGTGTTTCAACGTTCATAATTTGTAACTAAGTGTTAGATAACAGAACATAATGTCTAATTTTCTACAGGATAGGTTTCATTTGCTTGTGGCTCACTTTACTCTAAAATTACTTCACGAATACCGTGCGTTTTTGCGTTAGTCGTTTTTATAATTATTTATTTCGTAAACAACAGGAGTAATAAATTTATAATTAGTTTTAAATAGCAGTGTGAAACGTCTGTTAATTGTGTGTTTGGGTTAATGCGATTGTGCTCGTTGGTTCTCTCTATTTTTGAGTTTGAATCTCCTGCATGTTTTGACCATTACGATACAGTTTATACAATATTTATTTCATGAGATTGCACGTTTATATTTTTTCCCAGGATTAAAAAACCAAAAGCAAATGTCTAATTTTGTACTGCATAGGTTTTATTTGCTTGTGCGTTGCTATACTCTATAAATTACTTCATGTATATCGTGCGTTTTTTGATAAATATGTCGTTCTAAAAAATTATTTATTTCGTAAACAGCAGGAGTAATAAATTTCCAATTAGTTTTAAATAGCAGTGTGATACGTGTGTTAATTGTGTGTTTGGTTTAATGCGATTGTGCTCGTTGGTTCTCTCTATTTTTGAATTTGAATCTCTTGCATGTTTTGACCATTACGATTGAGTTTATACAATATTTCATAAATGCGTTTCTTCGTTCATAATTTGTTACTAGGCGTTAGATAACAGAACATAATGTCTAATTTTCTACAGGATACGTTTCATTTGCTTGTGGCTCACTTTACTCTAAAATTACTTCACGAATACCGTGCGTATTTGCGTAAGTATGTCGTTTTTATAATTATTTATTTCGTAAACAACAGGAGTAATAAATTTCTAATTAGTTTTAAATAGCAGTGTGAAACGTCTGTTAATTGTGTGTTTGGGTTAATGCGATTGTGCTCGTTGGTTCTCTTTATTTTTGAATTTGAATCTCTTGCATGTTTTGACCATTACGATGGAGTTTATACAATATTTATTTCATGAGATTGCACGTTTATATTTTTTCCCAGGATTCAAAAACTAGAAGTAAATGTTTAATATTAACTGAATAGGTTTTATTTGCTTGTGCGTTACTATACTCTATAAATTACATCATGTATATCATGCGTTTTTTGATAAGTATGTCGTTCCATAAAATTATTTATTTCGTAAACAGCAGGAGTAATAAATTTCCAATTAGTTTTAAATAGCAGTGTGAAACGTCTGTTAATTGTGTGTTTTGGTTAATGCGATTGTGCTCGTTGGTTCTCTCTATTTTTGAATTTGAATCTCTTGCATGTTTTGACCATTAGGATGGAGTTTATACAATATTTATTTCATGAGATTGCACGTTTATATTTTTTCCCAGGATTCAAAAACTAGAAGTAAATGTTTAATATTAACTGAATAGGTTTTTTTTTCTTGTGCGTTACTATACTCTATAAATTACTTCATGTATATCATGCGTTTTTTGATAAGTATGTCGTTCTATAAAATTATTTATTTCGTAAACAGCAGGAGTAATAAATTTCCAATTAGTTTTAAATAGCAGTGTGATACGTCTGTTAATTGTGTGTTTGGTTTAATGCGATTGTGCTTGTTGGTTCTCTCTACTTTTGAATTTGTATCTCTTGCATGTTTTGACCATTACGATTCAGTCTTTACAATATTTTTTTAAGCCGTTTTCACATTTTTTTTTGGTATTAAAAATTAGAACTGAATGTATATTATTGATTGTAATTGTATTTTTATAATTGGACTATGTGTTTTAATGTCGTTTGGACTCTTCAATAATATACGCCAATGTCGTGCGGGTTGCATAACTAATTGAGTTTGACAATTTTTTTAATTTTTTTTCGTAAACCGCATGAGTAATAAATTTCATTTTAGAGTAATAAATTAGTAATAAATATGCTCTAAACATTCGTATTAGTTTTGATCGATTTAGCTCATTTTTTAATTTGGGTTGTGCTAGCGTGACTGTCACGCTAGCACAACCACCTTTATTTCAGAAACGGGAGGAGTAATAAATTTAATTTTTGGGTAATAAATTAGTAATAAATGAGTACTAAATATTCCACTTGGTTTGATGTGATTGTGCTATAGTGGTTGTGCTAGCTTGACATAGCCTGCTGTGACGCTAATGACCTTAGCAGTGGACGCTCACGGAATCAATACTCGCTCCGTTGCGCGCTCGCTCGACGCGTTGGAGGAGTGAGCAGCTTCGCGCCGTCCCCCACTGGGGCGTAGAACCCATGGCCCACTTGTTTCACGGCCAGAATTTGGCGCGCCGCCGACCTTGTTGCCGGCCGCAGTCGCGCCTCTCGCTGGGCCTTGACCGCGCGGGGGCGACGCCCACCGCCCCCCACAAGGCGCGCGCGGCTCGGAGCGCCCGCGGTGGGCTCGGGTTCCTCTGCGGCGCACACCGCACCTCGCGGCGGGCAATTGAACAGCCGGAGAAGCGCCAACGTGGGGAGAAAACTGAGCTTTCCCGTTCAACAGTTGAGTGTTTTTTTTGGGGGGGGTGTTTAAGGTCGCATTAACATCTAGGTCATTAGCGACCACTATTGGCATTAATGTTATGGTAACTATGAAGGTGAAACGAAATGGTGATGATAAGGGGCGAAAGGACGAACACAAATACAACTATGTCCGAGGCGGGACTCGAACCCGCGACCTTTCGGTCCGAGATCACTACGACACTACTGAATTAGCGATCTCCGCCATGTTGAGGTTTGTTGAGACTGCTAAGGGTGGGATGCAACATTTAGTTGCACGAGCTGTGCAACCTCAGGGTATGTCGAAACAACTGTTTCGACTGCCCCTGTTGTTAAACTGATCATTTTGAACTTGTGATTTGTTATAAGAAATGTACTTTTAACTAAAAATTCAATGTTTAGTCCGTATTGTTGTTATTAGTAAAAAAATCATTTATAACTGAAACTTTTCTATTAGGGTAAAATTGACAAATTCGCCCTAGGTCGTTAAACGCATGAGGTATGATCTGTAGCGTTTTCATTGCATCTCTTGCATAATTTCGTCAATGACGTTTGTCCAGTTGTTTGTTTCAGCTGTCGTCGGCTTTTTAACGGTCTCCAGGCACGACCAACTGCAAAGCCCTTCGCTGATTCAAGCAACCTTCCCTCCGCTGATACTATTGTAAGTTCGTCCATGGGCATGTTTACATACTTCGAATGAAAGCTGTCATTTCTGGGATTAGATGAGGGAAGAGCCTTACGTTCACCGAAGTTACACATTCCTCCATTTTCGTGTGTAGGTTACAATCGAAGTTTCCATTTGCCTCTCGCTGTATAAAGGATGTTTGGGCGATCTGATGGTAGATTAAAGATCGCGGGTGGGATGAGGATTCCGATGGGATGCGTGTATTAGGAGAAGTGCCGCAACTTTGTTTTGAATACACCTGTGCCTTTCACTTGTGCCTGTGGGCTCCGCGTTCTTGGACCTGTTTCAATTCCCTTTGCCATCAAGCATCTCGTATTGTTTTATGTGATGTATTAAGTCGGAATTAGAGATGTTTGTAAAACGTTCAAGTGAGATACAAACAATGAATATGCATCCGTTAGTCTAAATAACTGGATCATCTCAGAATTTTCAACATATCGCTCGTGGGCTGCATTAATGGTACTTGATGGTACTAAAAAAGTACGAAGGTCCGAAAACATCTAGAATTGAAAATTTGTCTACGTTCCAAGAGAAAGAAAACATATCGTATAGTACAGTATTCCACAAACAAATGGCATAATTGTGAATGGAAGAATAATACATTTCCATACAGGTTGAAATCTTCAAACTCATTTACCTCAACGCCTGCTTTTATGAATTGTACCGCTATTGCAGCCTACGAAAGATATACGAAGTTTTCGCTTCTTTTGCGTCTGTGACTAACGCCCTATCGTTGGAAAATTAATGCCAGTTTTCGAATTATGATTTCCAGAAGAGTTAAAACCAAATATTTTGAACATGCAATGCAAGAACAGGATATAGCATTTCAAGTTCCCTATCAATTTCCATTCTGCAGGGTTTAGTATTTTGTTCCAACAAAAAATTTCGAGGTTAAACTGAAATTCTATTACGATTACTCTCGTAAGTCCTTCGCGAATTGGACCTTGGCCTCTCTGTGGGCACAAGGTGAGCGCGCTCTCTAGTGTCTGGCTGACGAGGCCTCCGAAGGATTCAAGACAGAGTTTGAAGACCACGAAAGAAAGCCAGTTCATCCCTTAATTCTCTGATTTTATCCACAAGTTTCATAATTGTGAAGGTATCTATTAACATACCATTCATGAAGTCTTTCTCTGTGTCTCCTCTCCCATCTGTAAAAACAACGAAAATTCCTTTTTTCTTATTTGCATTTGCCTTCTCTCTTTACTTATTTGCTCTCTTGATTTTCCTTAATTCGTTAATCGTTATTTTCCTTTTGCCCGTTATTTCAGTACATTTTCCCCGTGGTCGGTTGTAATTTATAAAACGAATAAGATTGGAATAAAGATTATTAACGATGGAAAAATAAAATTTAGTTTATAGTATTTGTGACGTTTCCTAACACTGTCATCAATGATTTGAAACATTTAGTACAAATAATATCGAAAATGATAACAAGAAACTTGCAATTCATATCACTCATAGCACCATCGACTGCTACATCCAATAAACGACGATCGTTCTCAAGGTGCTTTAGTAGTCAGCATAGCTCATACTGTTTTCTACGAAACACCTTGAACTGAGCACATAACGAACCATTCTAATCAAAACGATAATCTTTCATTCATCTGCAAATTGTATGAGTTCGCACATGATGCTTATTCCTCCAGTAATTTCTCCTTACGATACGTCTGCCCTCTCCAAATTCGTAGATAAAGACAATTAATGGAACGCAATCAATTGCATTTCCATTAAAATTCTGAAGGTAATCAGCATTGCAAAGATCGACGCAGAATTTCAAATTGTATCTGCGCTCTATCCATCAATGAAAAACAGCCTGTTCAATTCAGGTATCGCAGAGATTCAATTTAGTAAACCCTGTCATTACTCTATGCCATAAGTTGCTTATATTGGCCGCGCACAGCGCTAGAAGCAATAAGATAATACTTCCATCAAGATCTGAAATTTCTGGGTTCAATTCAACAAAGACAATGTCAAAATCAAGGATTTTACTTTCACGCATACGACTTGCGTAGTATTTAGAAAGTATTGTAATACAACGGAAAATGGCGAGTTTTGTTAAAAACTCGTATTATGGGTCTTAGATACCGAAAAGATTAATAATTATTAGGCCAATATTTAGACAATTACGTCCTCTATTGGGTTATGTTGTCAGAATTCACGTTTTATGAGTCCTTGGTACCGAAAAATTGGTTTAGGGGATAAGGTATGCAGGTTTTTCACCAAAATTGATGTTTTCCTATCAATTTGGATGATATCGCGGTCTCTTGAAATTGAAACGGATATTTTGATTTTGGTAGGTACTTTACATGAAGCCCCAATGCCGTTTTCATAATTTTCTCAAAAATTATCCTATTTATTTTTTCCTCGAATAGAATATAGTTTTTTCTTAATATATTAAGTTTCTTATTATTTCTGATTTGAAATCTGAAAGTGCTTTTGTTCTCCGTTCCCTAGGTTTCAAGCAATTTCAACTTTTGCATTCCAACTGTTGCAAGCAAATTAACTGTATATTCTAGTATTCCTACCCCTTCAGCAATTCGACCTTCTGTGCACTCTGATTAATTACAAGTTGGAGCAATTTCTTAGCAATTCCAGTTTTTGAATAGTTTACGCTATGTATAGTTGAAGATACCGACAAAATTCAAGCCACAAATGATGCAACTAAAAAGCATCTTTTCAGAAGCAAAATACATACCCCAAAGGTATGTCTTTCAATTATCACCAATAAAAAATTCAGGTTATTTTGCAATTTAAGTTTTATTACTCAGTTTATATGAAATTTAATTAAATACCTTTCCACACACACAGACACACAAACATTGTTAGGAGGATAAGATGAAAACATTTTTGTTTCAAAAGAAAATAACAAAGTAAATTTTTATATATATTTAGAAGACGCTCCAAGTGTAATAAGCCAGGAACCCCGGGTTTAATTTGAATGGGAAAAACGGCATCAAGCGTTAGTAATACGATACAATTGTATGCAGGCTCGGGAATCAAATAATACACGTTGTTAGGACAACCGATAAACAAAGTGTGGTATTCCATGCTTGGTGTCAAAGCGCTGTTCATTTGGTCAGGCACGACCCCGGAGACATTATATGCGAAAGGTGTGGCGAGGGCATTCAAAGCTGAGATTCTGTGGGAAGGTTGAAAGAATCACTCTCTCGAAAACTACCGAACTGAACACATCGAAAGCAATGGATGCGGTGCGAAAATGTTTTCAGCATAGATTGGAGTATTAGTTAGATGATAGTGAGGTAGGTACTCTATGATTAGTTTTTATACCTTGGCATTGGGCAGAGTAAGAAGTCGAAGTAAATATTCGCATTGAATTATAATGGTAATTTTTGTTATTGCAATTTGGGATTTCAATTCAAATAGACCTCGTGTTTCGAAGGGATTTATATTAAAACAGCTCCGTAGATGGGAGGAATTTTCAGTAAGTCGGCTGCAGATAGTCAGTAGCGCGTACGTGTTTCATCCGAAGCACAACCAGGGTAAGTCGCGGCCGCGTATTAACTTAATAGAAACTATTGAATCCTATAAAATATTCAGTAGTTGAGGATATTCCGGAAACATTTTTAATATATTGTAATGATAGACAAGAACGTGATAATAGGGATATCGAGGACATCCCAAGGACAACTTGGAAGAACCGAAGATATCCGAGAAGAACATTTGAGAAGTCAATTGCAGTAAGCTTACAAACTTTATTCAAAACCTACGGGACTTGAATGTTTCTACAGAGAAAAAGTTAATCATTTCAATAATGAGCTCAATAGAATTTGTAAGAAGGTTCGAATAAATGTTTGTTTGTTTTTTGTTTTTTTGAGAAAAGAAAAGGCTGATCATTTCGTATATAGTAATAGTTCGTAATAGTTTCCATCAATTTAATAATTGGTTTTAATCTATAGAACTTCCAGGAATATTAATTCTGTATAGAATTTCACGTCCATATGCAACAGAAAAGGAGTAAAATGTATGTCGAAACCTATGATTAAAATTGAAAGTAAAATTAATAAAATAATGTTTAACATTGAGAGAATTTATGAGCTAGTAGGGCAACGGAAGAAATAATAGTGTTGATAATAGCAGAGGAAGTAATCCTTTCATAATATTTGCGTAATAGTTTGTAAATAGTATCAAGATTTAGTAATATTGAATATCAGAAAGAGAGAGTATTTCTTGTAAGCTATTGCAAATATTTTACTTTTTACATTTATTGTTTATTTAAGAAGTGAAATATTAGTCTCTTGATCTCTTGATCTTAGCCAATGTAGAATATAATTTTTGGAAATAGGACCTCTCCAAGGCAGGGGAGGTCTCCGCGCCTGCTTCCCAGTGGCGCTCCTTTCTGCGCACACGTGCTCGCCATGCACGGGCGATGTGGGCGGCGTGCGGCGGCTGACGTCACGAGCGGGCGGCGGCGCTCCGGACGGCCAAACGAAGACGGCAGCGGCGGAAACGATATATCCGATAAAATACATTTGTAACGCTTTATTCGACAATTAATAGAATGGTTATTTTAGTATCAGGTAATCGAGCAAAAACCAATGCACAGATATCATACGATTCAAATAGTCTACAGTATTATCTCCATTACATGTTATTTCACTTTAAATGCAGTAGTATGTACTCCAAAATTATTGTAAATTGGACGTTAGATAATACATGAATTTATTACGGAGATACGAGTTGTAATACGTTGAAGATATTTTATTAACATTTGTTAATCAATATTTCTTTCCCATAGAAGAATTAACTATAGGTTGTTGTCCCTGAAGGTCCCCTATAAATAAAATGTTCGGAATGATCACCAGGCTGAAAAGGGTGTTCCATACATTTTATTTATAAAATAGACGAAAAATTGGCAGATTGACCTTGACGATTGAGTATCGAGGATGGTGGAGTGGCTACGCTTCGAGGTAGAGGGCGAGGGCGACCGCGGGGGGGGGGGGGTTAAAAACAAAGGTGACGCGAAGAAGCGAGACTAGAGCGAGAGCGTAGACCAGGGTGAGGACAAGGGCGGTGGCGAGGACGGGAGAGAATAGGAGCGACGGCGAGGGAAGGAGTTTGAGTTTTGGTGAAATGTTTGGGTCTGGATTTAGGTTTGGCTTTGAGCTTGGGTTCAGGCCTGGGGTTAGGCTTAGCCTTGGATGTAGTTTGGGGCTTTGGCTTGGGCTTGGTCGTGAGCATGGGGAGGGCGAGGGGTGGCACGGGTGCAAGGGCGGGGGCGAGGATAGGAAACGAGGGCGATGACGAACGGGGATCGAGAGCGAAGGCGAGGACCGGGAGGGGTAGTTCAGTGCAACTGATGTCACAGCAGCACCTCTGAGCGGGAGGTCCTAGGTTACACTCCACACGGCGGCTGGATTTTCGACACTAGAATTTCAGCTAGGTCGAATTCAGTCGCTGTCTGGAGGTGAATTCTAGTGGCCGGCTGCTCTGATCGGATCAACGCCAAGCGAATGCCGGAGCAGTACCCTAACAAACGGGCCACGGACCGCGCGCGATAGTTCATTCCTCTTCCAGGTCCTATCTTTTCCCATTACACACACACTCACACTAACATGCACTACACTATCACGTCTTTATACATCTTTACTGTATGCCCTAACAAACGGGCCACGGACCGCGCACGTGATCTGTCCTTCCTCTTCATTGTCCTATCCTCTCCGCGAGCGGTAGCTGAATGCATCAACTGATGTCACTGCAGCGCCTCTTACCGGGAGGTCCTAGGTTCGAGTCCTGACGGAGGCAGGATTTTCGATACTAGCTTTTCAGCTAGGTCGAATTCAGTCGCTGTCTGATCGCTGAGAATTCTAGCGGCCGGCTGCTCTGATCGGTAGTTTTCCGTGGTTTCTCCGATCAACACCAGGCGAATGCCGGAGCAGTACTCTACCAAACGGGCCACGGACCGCGCGCGATCTGTCTTTCCCATTCCTTGTCCTATCCTCTCCCCTTACACACTCACTTACACTAACATGCACTACACTACCACATATTCCGGGAGACCGGTCGGGACCTTATATCTTGTCGCGGCAGGGGCGGTGCCCCGCTGGTGGGAGAGTCCTGGTTAGGGGGAAACCCCACTAGCCGACGGTAGGTCGGGAGTAATGACCCGAGCAGTTGATGCGCCCGGAAACACGAAAAAATCAATCTATCAATCAAAATTCTCTTAGTCGTGTTCCTCTGTTTTTAAAACGACTTCTCATTAGCAGTTTTATAGCTGCACTCTTAATGAGGATATTACTAAAACGATTTGATCTAATTATGTTTTCCACAACACCTTAAATTGTTGATGCATTAGAAACTCTAGCATTTGATAGCCGTGCTGTTGTTCTGCGCGCCGCACCTGACCCAGGTGGAGGTGGCGGCGACCGGCACTCGCGCTGCAAGTACTCGCTGGCTGAAGTTGCTCTTGTTGGGGAGTTGGCTGTCTGGAGGAGAATTCTAGCGGCCGGCTGCTCTGATCGGTAGTTTTCCGTGGTTTCTCCGATCAACACCACGCGAATGCCGGAGCAGTACTAGTCATTACTACATCATACATTACATAGTACATTACTACATCAAACGGGCCACGGACCGCGCGCGATCTGTCCTTCCCCTTCCTTGTCCTATCCTCTCCCCTTACACACATACTTACACTAACATGCACTACACTACCACATATTCCGGGAGACCGGTCGGGAGCTTAGAGCTTGTCCCGGCTGGAGCGGTGCCCCGATGGTGGGAGAGTCCTGGTTATGGGGAAACCCCGCTGGCAGTCGGTAGGTCAGCGCCGGATCTCGCCATCCAGCGGGGGAAGATCGCCGCCATCTCCCGATAAAAAAACATGCACTACACTAACGGGACTAATGACCAAAGTAGTTGACGCGCCCGGAAACACGAAAAAATCATTCAACGTTGGCGGGGACGGAGCGCGCACCGGACTGGCGGCGGGGGAAGAGCGGAGCAAGAACGGGGGATGTGGGCGTGGCGCCTCCACGAGGTGGCCTCGCGCGCCTCCGGGAAGCACATGGCGCCCAGTGCGTGGGGCGGGGCGGGTGGCGCAAGCGCTCCGGTTAAGGCCCGGGCGCATTCTCCGCCGCCGCGCCCGCCAAGGCCCTTATGAATGAGTAATTGGGCGGCGCATTTGCACACGGATCAGCCGCATGCCTTCCAAGGAATTCCGCATGCTACGTACGAGATTTATCAGAAAGAAATCATTCAGAGTACGCTAATACCCGCTTCCGTCATTACCACGAAATTACAGGTTGTCAAAGTCTTCGAGTCGGGATAATTAATCTCCCATTTTTAATTGCGGACGGATCCTCCAATCCTTCGCCAAATGATCATTTGTTATTTTTTCTTCTTTGCGACTATTTTTAACGTCTTTATTATTATAAATTAATTATATTCATTACAAATCCAAGCTATTAATGTCATCCCAAGAAAATATTCTTGATGCTCATCGCAATAATTTCCAATGGGGTTATTAATGTATCAATATCTCACGATATCATCACACAAACTTTCAATCATGTTTTCCTTCTCTGTCAAGTAATTTGGGAAAATCTAACACTTTGTTAATGGATCTGAAAGTTGCTGTTTTAAAGGATCATTAATTAACTAAAGTGCTCTTGAGACGTTTTCTAGAGCACCCTTCAATCTGAATTTTCGGATACTTTTTTCTACTTCTCCATTTTATTCGATTGGATGATCGTTGGTTTCATTGAGATAACATTCATTCAGTGATCTTTTACACCATTATTCACACTTTGTTCCTGTAGCTCCTTTTGGAAGTTTCCATCTCCTGGTCATCTCCCTGTCCTTTTCACTACCCCTGAATAATCCTATAAAAAATTTATGTCTGGTGAACTATCCTTTTCTCATCACTTCATAACAGGATCATTATAATTTAATTCATAACTATGAAATTTTACTACAGAGTATTGGACTTATTTGAATCTGTGCAATCCGACAAAATTGATTTAAATTTCATACATAAAAAACGCTCCATATCGTCGGAGTACAAACGAACTGACAAGTATCAATATTTGTATTTTTGTAAGTCGGTTTTATCCTAAGTGGAGCCCGTAATTTTACAGTCAAAGAAATTGTTTTCCTTTAAATACCTGCAACCTTTTTAACTATCTTTATGAAATTTTTACAAGTAAAAATATACTATTTTTATTTACAAATTTCTTTATTTAAATAAAAAAGTACTAATTTTAAAACACTATTTATGTATTGGAAACGCAAACGAGAAGCTTCCTGATGTGACGGACTCCAATTTTTCTTTGTCTGGTGTGTTATTATATTTATTTTCAAAAATCATTCATTTCTTTTTCCGACATCCATTCATTATTTTTTGTCTGAAACTGATGTGTACACTCACTAACAAAATGTTGAACTTGCCTCGTGTGGGGGTGGGGCAATGTCAAGTTCCGGCTCGCCTCGCCCACCTTGCTCCATAAAAGTAACAGCCTTGGGAATGTGTTCAAAGAAAGTAACATTCTCAATGGACTAAGTGAGAACAACAGGAAGGCCTTGCCATTCGTCTTGTCCGAAGTAGGTATTGCCATTTTGTTGATATCCCCACGTGTATTTCGAAATGAGCAGAGCATTTTTAATGTATTTATCCATTATTATGTATCTTGATAATTTATGTTAAATTGACTTTGTTGCAGTTTATGAAAAATGAATGTCCTCGCAACATTTTTTGTGAGAATTAATCCATTACTAATTTTAAACAAGAAATGAATGTTGAAATTAATTTAAAACTAGTTGTGTTACGGAATGGCAGAGACTTTCTTGTAATAAAGTTTTCTGATTTCCTTGGTGTGGACTGGTATTATACTGTCTTGCCTCTCCTTCTTGCCTGTTACTAACTATTGCCACCCAACGTATATTATTGAAATTTTCTCAACTTTTCGGTTTCCAAATGGAACCGTATTATTTTAAGAATATTAAAGAAGGCTAAAACCTCGTCCTAAATTAAAAAATGTAGAGCTGTTTATAAAAAAATGACGCTAAGCGTTACTGTAAATGAAGAAACTTCAAGCTCTTTTTCACAGGAATCTATTGAGTTTTCGAAAACATTCATTTGAAGTAATTTGAAGAACCTCCACTCACAAATTTAATATTGTATACAAATTGGTGAAAATGTGCATATTAACGGCGCGAGAGATATTTAAAAGAAATTACATTTGTATATTATTTGAAAAAACAAACGACCACACGAAAATAAATTTTAGATCATATTAAATAGTGCAATTAGCACTATCCATTGGAAAAATTTGAAAAAATGTGGAGCCATTTTTTAAAAAATGGCGTTTCTGCGTTTCTGAAAATGCGGAATTTTGAGTTCGTTTTTCACAGAAAACTCTTGAGTTTTCGAGAAACTTTATATGACATCATTTGAAGCGCATGTACTCATAAGTGCAATATTATAAACAAATCGTCTCTGATGTAAATATTACCGACGTGGGAAACAAGTAAAAAATACATTATTGTAATTTTTGAAAAAACAAAAGAATCGAACAGTATGTCGTTTATGTCATAGTACAGGGTTTGTTTGTCACTAAATTTACCAAAAATTTAAGGGAAAAATTTGGAGCCGTTTTTGAGAAAATCTTGTTTTTGTTATTTTTTAAAATTGCAAAGATTGTTATTATTGCATTATTGAAAGAAACTACTAAAATTTTAAAAAAATCTAGATAACTTTAATGAAAGAACTATCTATGGACAACAAGTTTAAATGGAAGTAAAAATTTCTGCCTTCAATTTTGGAGTTGTACGAAGACCCCGAAAATATCCAAACTTTTGCAATTTTCGAAAATTCAGAGTTAATCGTGTAAATCATGCCTATGCAATCTTTATAAGAATTTTTTACTCTATTCTTTCAAAAATTTAAAGAAAAAAGTTGGGGCCGTTTTTGAGAAAATTTTGAAAATGTCCAAGGGGTTTCATATAAAGTACCCCAAATTTTAAAGAATATTTTTCAAAATTTCAAACCTACAACTTGATCCAGATAAACAGAGTTTCTTAAATTTGAAATAGATCGTACCTGTGGTTTAGAGCCTGGTAGTATTCACAGACGGACGGACAGGCGAATGGGCGGACGGACAGACGGACGTTTTGAAAGAAAAGCACTTTTTTGGTATCAGGGAACCCCAAAACGTGTATTTCCGTTGAAATCTCGAAATCGATTTTCCACAGCATCACATAACTTTTTCTATACTATCGAATATATTACTCGTATATTACACCCGTATATACGTTCGTATGCGAAAAAGTAAAAATTATTTTGACATTAAATTTGAAAAATTCTTTTTTATTCTATGTACGTGTGTGGGAGGGAGAGGTTAATCTATGAGATAGGAAACGTTGAAGGAAAGGGCTAGGAAACAATGCGAAAAAAAGCGACTTCCTTTTCTTAAATAATTTTGAGTATTCATGTTTTGACATAATGTGCTTCCCTGTAAATGTATTTATGAACATCGAAACTGAAGCATGTAAGAATATCCATAGTCAGTAATAAACAGAAGAAGAAAGGTTAATGTTTCTAAACTCTAATATTATCACTACTCTAATTACGCCTGTGATAATGAAATAAAAAGTAATAGTTAATTTACATGTGTAGCTTAATTGAAAGTTGTTGCTTTTTCAGTTTCGATCAAAGAAGACAAGATATTTTGCGGATTCCTCTATATAAATGCAGAAATATTTGAGGATTCCCATCACCTTAGAAAAAAATATTGAGTTGCTATCATGAAATATAACACGAATGTAAGAAGCACATGTTCACGAAGTATGTGTGTGTGCGTGAGATTGAGAAAGAGAGAGAGAGAGATACAGAGAGGGAGACAGAGAGATAGAAACAGAGGGAGAGAGACAAAGGGAGACAGAGAGAGGGAGAGAGACAAAGGGAGACAGAGAGAGGGAGAGAGACAAAGGGAGACAGAGAGAGGGAGAGAGACAGATAGAAACAGAAAGGGAGACATAGAGAGAGAAAGAAAGAAGGAGAGAGACAGAGGGAGGCAGAGAGAAACAGAGGGAGATAGAGGGAGAGGGAGACAGAGAGTGAGAGACGAGAGATAAAGAGACAGAGAGAAACAGAGAGACAGTGAGAGAAAGAAACGCATACGTGTGAATATGTGCAAGTGGAAAGTTCTCATAACGTTCGGCCCATGAGGCTTTTATTGCGTTGGTCCGAAAGCACGAATGCACCACAAGCGCGGGTGTTCCGTCTGAGGAGGAAAAGTGAGTTGAGGCCTCGACCTCCGGAGCACCACCTGCGCCACGCCACGCTGGGGCCAGCGCGGAAGCGGCGACGGCGGCCACGACAGCCAGCGAAAGCGGCAGCAGGCACGGTTCAAAGCGGAAGGAACAAAACTCACCAGTCAACAATGGATGGAAATCAAATGTAAACATCCACATATTTAAAGGCGATTGAAGCTGGCGAGTTTCTACCTGGTTTGTCTTCCATTTGACGTGAACGTTTCCACATCACGAAACAAACAACTAAACAAATTTAAAAAATCGGAAATGGTCGAAGAATTGGTCTCAAAATCTGGCCGTACTTCTGAAGAAAACAAAGAACGGTTAGCGAGGTTGGAATGTTATCTACTGACCGAAAGTATTAAAACGTGCGAAAGGAAATGGCAGTCTGAGAATGAGATGACGAATAGGGAGAGCGGAAAAGTGCCGCAGAAGCTGGAGTAAGGTGAGTGGAATGTGAAGTAGTAGAGGGAATCAGACGATGGAGATGCAGAACTGAAGGAGACTAAAAGCAGCTGGGTTTGAAAGGTTGTCAGCAGACTGATATATTGATTTCTATTTCGTTATTCTAATTCCCAGACCTAAGCCCTTTCAAACCTCAGGTGAATAATATTGGTGGTGGATTTCTCAATGATATTCATTGCTTACTGTTTCTATTGCAACAACTACTATGGTGTCAAAAGTTTAATGCTTTAAATGTATTTCCCGGGAAGTGATGGTCATCTTCCCTCGCAGGAACGTGAGACCCTGCACCGACCTACACGTTGGCTTGCGGGTTTTTTTCTCCGGGTATCTCTCCTACCGAGTCACCACCCCAGTCGAAACAAGCTCTAAGCTTTCGACTGGTCTCCCGACATGTGTGGTAGTGAGTGCAAGTGTAAGAATGGGTTTAAGGGAAGTCGATGGGGCGAAAGGAAAGAATGCGTGCAGTCTATGGTCCGTTTGTTAAGGTATTGTTCCAGCATTTGCCGGGAATTGACTGGGGAAGCCACGTACAACTACCGAATAGAGCAGCGGGGCATTGTAGTTCTCCAGACATTCGATGAATTCAACATAGCCGTAAAGCTCGTGTTGAAAATCATCCACCGTCGAATAGCGAGCCCAAAGACTTCCTATCAGCAACGCTGCAGTCGAAACGACAATACTACTACATGACGATAAACGATAATATGATTTGAATGATGGAGCAATTGTGAAAAAGATGTGTGGGGAATTGGAGAACCTGAAGAGAACCTCGCGATCGCAATTTGTCCACAACGAATTCCAGATGGATCGACCGACTTTCAGGGAAGGTGGCCCAGCCTCACGTCCTACCTCCGGTATAGAGCGATTTTCCTAAGGATGAGCCGAAGTGACAGCTAGTGCTGGCAACATCACTGAAGGTTCTGTGGTCGTTGCGCCCTTGAGCTCATTAGACTCCCTTCCCGCATTCGTTCGTTTGCAGTTGGCTAACTTGTAAATGGCTTCAACACTTCCTTTTGTGGTGTCCTTGTCTAACAAAAATATAGTGCGCCGCGAGAAATAATTGATATTAGAAAGTGCAGTGTTATGTGCTCTTCTATAAAAATTCTTTTTTTCTTTATATATTACATTGAATTTACTTTGTGAGATAAATATTATGTTTATTTCAAAACCGAGACTTTAATGCGAGATGCGTACCGGTGCACGTGTTTTCGGCTTAAATTTTTTTTTTCTATTTACATTCGTGGCAGTTTTCTTTTACTGATTGTGAGTGCATGTTAAGAGATTTTCCACATAACGTAATTAAATTAAAATATTTTCCGGACTCGCGTACGTGCATATACCTCAGCGAAGCTCTTAGACTTCTGCATAGGGATGTTATCACTTTACGAAGGGGCGTGGCTGAACATCTGTCGCGGCGGAGGGATACTTCTCTGAATTACATGTGATGTTCACTTGTTTCCGCGAACTGTGACTTTGGCTCATCCTTAGGAAAATCGTTCTATACCCAGAGGTTGAAGGTGAGCTTGGGGTGAGCAGGCTATGAGGAAATATTTAGCAGAGTGAGGGAAGCAGGCGAGCGCTGGTGATCCTCGTCAGGGGAAGGCGAGGCCGCGAGGTGCGAGTGACGCACGCCCTGGCGGCTGCCCCGGCCAGCGCGGCCTTCGCCGCACGCAAGGAACAGTTACGCGCCCCGCCCCCGCCCGCCCCCGCCCGCCCCCGCCCGCCCCCGCCCGCCCCCGCCCGCCCCCGCCCGCCCCTCGCACAGCACGGAGGCTGCGACGGCGCTGGCCACTCCCACGCCGTGAGCGCATTGCCAACAAATGCGGCTTACAAACACTCACGGGGAAAATTCTCATTTTGTTGCTGTTTTGAGTAATAAACATCTCTTCTTAGTTTCCTTTAGATAAACCCTTGTTTAACACTACAGATTGCAAATATTCATGAGATGGTTGAGGCACCAGACGGCGGATGTTCATTCTCTTCTCAGAAACGTATCTTCCATGTTAGGAGCTGACGGATGGTTGCGAATTGAAGTGTCAAATATCCGAGGTTATCAGTGATAATGTAGACTCTACTGCAAATAAGGATGTTCTTTCCTTTCAAAAACGCTGTTTAGATGGTGGTGGTAGATATGTTGGTCGTACTTCTACAGTTTTTCCGAAACATTAGGGGAGTTACCGTAAGTAGCAGTAGTTGACACATTTCTCCTTTTTGCAGTGTATTTTGCCTTACATTTAACATATCTAAGTCAGTACAGTATATCTAAGACAGTACATTTAACATATCTAAGTCTCTCAGGAACTCGTTCCTTTCTACTTTCTCGTATACGTACGTATACACGGAGTAATATACGTAGTATAGAGAAAGTTATGTAATGCTGCGCGAAAAAACGGCGTACTTTCGGCGTAAAAAAATCATTACCGGGCTCTGGCAACAAAAAAGTGCATTAAACCAGTTGCTAAATTAAGAGGAAAAATCATCTAAAACGTGATGTAGCCACAACCCCAGTTTCCTCGGTCCTTGATGCCGAAATACCAATTGGAAGCAAAATGTCCGTCCGTCTGTGAACACTACTAGTGTCTAAACCACACGTACACTTTTCCAAATTGAAGAAACCCCTATCGAGCTGGCTCTAGTTGAAGCTTGGAGATTTTGAAAAACATTCTTTAAAATGTGGGGGTACTTTACATTAAGCCCCCTTACATTTTCAAAATCTTCTCAAAAACGGCTCCAATTTTTTTCTTTAAATTTCTTGTAAGAATAGAGCTAATAAGAATACGCTTATAAGCTACACGCTTATACGCTTATAAGAATACGCTTATAAACCATGGAGGCATAAGTCCCCTTTTCACGGTTAACTCTGAATTTTCGAGAATTGCAACACTAATTTTTTTTTCGACGTCTTCCTACAACTATAAAACTGAAGGTAGAGATTTTTTCTTCGAATGAAATTTGTTGTCCATAAGTAGTTCTTTCATTTCGGGCATGTACATTTTTTTGAAAATTTTAGTAGATTTCGTGCAACATTGCGCGCAATTATTGCAATTTAAAAAATAACAAAAACAAGATTTCTTAAAAACGGCTCCAAATATTTTCTTTAAATTTTTGATAGAGGTAGTGCTAAATGTAATTTTTTTGCTTGTCTCTCCCGTCGTTAAAATTTACAATACAGATGTATTTCATTGCTCAATGCGTTTCTTACCACATGAGATTCAAAGAATCTCTAATGATGGTTTTTTGAAATGTCCGCAAGATCTCCATAATCGTTGAGTATAAATGAACTGAATTTCCGAATTTTATGAAATTTTTTGAAATTTTCTCAAAAACTATGGAAAATGTTTCGCCGAAATTCTCCACAATTGAAAAGAGTTCAATTCCCTCTGATAATCTACAAGCTTGATATTGTTCAAGATATTTGGGGCCCCAAAATCAAAATAATGCTAAAAAATAAGGTTTTTTAAATCGTAAATAGGATAAAAAGTATATATTGCAGAAAAACGAAAAGTATACCAACGTGTCAATTGAAAAAAATGTTGTTATATAATTATTTATATATTTTGTTTTATAATATGTTTTCGATGTATTGTAAATATTTCCGTAAATGTGATTCTTCTGCATTCGCTCGCCTAAAGAGAATCTGCCAGTGAGTTAGAGATAAAACGTTACCATGACAAGAACGTTGTTATTAAACAATGTACTTGTGTTCACACAGTCTGAATACGAGAGCTATTATCAGAGGATTATTGAAAGTATTTACGTATAAGTGTGGGTGTGTGTGTGTCAGTCATACATATTCGTGTTTTGGTTTAAGTGTCATCGTAGTGCATTATTTACGTAGTGATTTTTTCATGTGCATCCGTTAGAATCATTTTATTACTGCAATCCTATGCTGCAGGTGGTTCCAAAAACTGTACCCATTACTCCTGTGTAC
>BLKR01010611.1:0-50804 GCA_011170035.1 Teleogryllus occipitalis | reverse complement strand
GACTGCGACGTGACGAGACTTGACAAAGATTAAAAGTAAAAAGCACTTTAATGGAGGATTACTCCCCAGTGCTAAAGCGCTCAACGCCACTTAACGGGGCTTGGAGACGCGTTGCGTCAAGGTGGAGACGCAACAAATTAAAAAAAAAAAAAGTTGACAGCCCTGCACTGCCGTGACGTAAACAGAACCCGCCTCTTCCCGCGATGGAGTATCAAAAAAAAGTGCGCAATTAGTACGAACATGGGCGGAACCTGTAACCTACTATTGACTTGAAATAAGCATCTGACTTTTCTTGCTTCAAAGCAGAAATCTACTTTTGTCCTCTTTATTCTGAGTGTACTATAATTTTACATTCCTGATTTTGGGGAGCAGTAGGACATCTAAAAAGCCTACTCTGTCTTCCCTGACCCCTTTTGCCCCAGTCCACTATCGGACATAATTTGGTTATCGTGAAAATACTTTATTTTGGAGAAAAAAAGAACATCTTGCTGCGAGAAAGTGTAACAAAACAAAAACGTTTTTAAACCATTATATGCAGAGGAAAACCTCCGACAAAGATTTACCATGACGTTTTAGACGAAAATCGAGACTTATGTCGTGTTTTATCCATAAGCTCACGGCTGGTAGCAACCAGCCGCATGCTACTTAGAGCTGACGGTGCTGCCCTCCGAACTACTAAAGTAATGCAATGTCACATGTTCTGGACATCTCTATACTTCTATTTTAATAACATGGCGAGTGAGTGCCTGCCTTCATGATGGAATATAGCACGGCTTTTCGCGACTTTCTCGATCGTGCCGCTTGATCTGCAGCACTGCTTGATAAGAACGTAATCATGCGACTTCTGGCAACCCAACTGAGAAAGACGCAAAAAGCCGTGTTATATAGGCCGAAATATAATAAACGTACCATTCTTTCATGGACGTTATTTCACAGAAAGCATTACAAAGGAGAAAGCACTAATAACGTAGGTAGAGTTTATGCACGCCATAGCGGATAGCGTTATCGATCTTCTGCGCATGAGCAATGCACAAAAGTGGTGCGAAATTTGAACTGCGCATGAGCGATAGTGTTTTAACGTTCGAGGTAACTCTCTAGTAACAACAGTGAGGAAACACTTCTCAATCCTGTGATAACCGAAGCCACATGTAATATCAACTAATTTCCCTGACACATTCATAACGCCTGGAGAAATTTAAAAAAAAAATAAAACTGTTTTAATAATGGAACAGTGGGTTTAAATGCTAGTCAACATTTTGGATTGGATTTACCTTCTCATACACAAACGTATATATGGAGTAATATACATAGTATTGTGAAACTTACACTTGGGTTTTTCTAACGTGGCGGCTGAGGGTCTTATCTCCAAGATGAAATTCGGCATGACTTTTTGAGTCATTCTCAGTCCTGCCGCAAGATATCGCATGATCGCGACAGCATCAAGAAATGCTGCAGATCAAGCGACTCTAGCGGCAGAACTGAGAATGGCTCAAAAAGTCGTGCCGAATTCCATATTGGAAATATTACCTTCAGCCACCACGTGAGAAAAAAAAACAAGTATATGTAATGCTACAGAAAATCGATTTTGTGATTTCAACGGAAATACTCATTTTGGGGACCCTTGAAACGGAAAAAAATGTTTTGGAAAAGAAAAAAAACGTCCGTCCGTGAACCACACTTGTCCCTAAACTTTGCAGATTTTTTTCCCAATCTGAATACTCCCCTGTCGATCTGGCCTCGCAGACAGCTGTGGTTTTGAATAAAACTTTTACTTCTTACGAAGGTACTTCGTAAAAAGAAAAAAAATATGTAATCCAGTGCCGGAAAACGGCGAATTTTCGCCAGAAAAACTCTCATTGCCTTGGTTACGAAGAGGTGGATAAATCCTGTTGCTAAATAGAGAGGGGAAATTCTTTAACACGTAATGTAACCAGAATCCATGATTTGTGAGTCCTTGACACAGAAATATCGATTGACGGCAAAACGTATCCGTGGTCAACACTATACTTGTTTTTCCAACGTGGCAGTTGAGGGTTTTATCTTCGAGATGAAATGTGGTACGGCTTTTCGCGTCTTTCTCGGTCGTACCGCTTGATCTGCAGCACTGCTTCATACGGTCGCGAGGATGCGACATCTTGCGCCAGGACAGAGAAAGATGCAACAATGCGTGTCATCTAGAAGATAATACCCTCAGCTGCCACTTACGAAAACCTAAGTATAGCACCTAAACCCTTCAGCAAATTTTCTTCAAAATTGATATTTCCCGATCGATCTGAATGAACTCGGAGCTCTGAGTTTCAAATGGATATTTTGATTTTTGAGGGTACTTTACATAAATTGTCATTTTCAAAATTTTCTCAAAAATTAGCTCCAAATTTTTTTATTAAACTTTGTCCTCAGATAGGGGATAAACGACGCTTCTGAAAATTAAAAAAGTGGAGCAGGTCTTATGTTTATTGAAATTCCAGATTTTTTGAAAATTGCAAAAGTTTTACTTTTGAGGCATCTTCTCATTAAAATATTGAAGATAGAGATTTTTTTAATGAAACGTGTTCCTGGAATACAGATCTTTAAATCAGTTATGTTCAATTTTTTGAATATCTGAGTTTTCATATAATTTTGCGCAAAATGTAGACAATTTGAAAAATTTTAACATTCTTTTTCTTAAATTTTTTTAAAAAAAAAATAATAAAAAAGCTCACATTTTTTTCCACAAATAAAAGGTATGCTTAAAAGAATGGTGTGGGTATCATTTTCATTGATCACTGAAATTCCAAAATTTAGAAATATTGCGAGAAGGTATGTGCTGTTGGAGCACCGCTAGTTTAATTTTTGGGAACACTTTACATAAGCCCCTGCCATTTTCAAAATTTTCTAAAACATGGCTCCAATTTATTTCTTTGCCTCTGTACTAATTTTCATCGGAAATCAACACTAATTAATAGCAATGGCAATAGCAATCTGTTTTCAAGCTTTCTATAAGACAACAATTAGTTATAAAATTCTTTAATATTTTTTGTAATCAATACGATCTTCATTAAATCTATCAGTTCAATGTATATTCGTGTATATATGATGTCAACCCCTTGATCATCATTGACCTCTTTCAAATTTCATCGGCCTTGTTGGGAAACCCTCATTTTAACAATTGCATAACAATTAAATACAAATAAAAATTACCAGAAAACATGCCACAAATTTATTGTAATGCAGCTAATTACAGAATTATATCAAGAAGTCTAATCTACATAAACTAAAAGAGTATAAACACTTTTACTTTATGAAAATATGAATACACACAGAAAATAAACTCATTACTCATCAACTCACAAAGCTTTTGCAACAATGACAGTGCTTTAAGTGCTCTCAGAACCCTAAGTCAAATAAAATTAAACATTTACTCCTCGGAGAAAAATATGAGGTTATAGCATTTAAATTTGTTTTCATTCTCAGTTGAGAAAGTCATCTTAAAAGTACTTGAAGATTGGCTTTCAATCATGTGTGTATTCCATGAAACAAATATTGAAATACAAAGCATAATAGAATAAATATGTAAATAGGTAGGAAAACACTAATTGTAAATGTAATTGTAAACTCAGTAGCAAACTAATTGTAAACTCAGTAGCAAAACTTGCTTCATGGAAGATAATTACGAAGTAACCTTTCACTGGATGGCCAAAGACATTTCTTAGAAAATCAATTTTATTTCCAGGACAACATAAATTTTCCATGTTCAATATTTCTAATGAGTATACTTAACACTAGAAATAACTTTTCATATTGTCATAGTATTAAAAGGAATTTGAAATTACATAAATAGTTACCAATATAAAAAGAAGTATTTCCTTTCAACACTGCACACTCACCTCAACAACTTTGTCTACACTCTTCAGAAATAGTGACATTCCCTCTGGATATATCATGACCTAGAAGTAATGTGATAGTGTATACTGCTCTAACCATCTAAATCTGAGAGCTAACACAACTTTTAAATATTTTGCTTACAGCAGCAGATGTGTTCACTCTTGATTTAGGGTACTTTTGTTTTGTGTTGGTAAATGCCACTGCCAACCTTTGCTTGTAAAATATATTCTACAATGTCAGACTTTTGTTAACAACATGAACTAGTAGTGCTTCAGCAGCCCCTATCTTCTTGGATTATTGGCAAAGGTTATGCAATACTACAATACTGCAACTTCTATCCCACTACCTTTCAGCTATTACTTGAAAGATCTCTAACCAAAGAAGGGCAGTACCCTACTTCTCTGCGTTTTCACGTCATTACAGAATCATCAGTAGTTAATGCTAGCATGGTTATTGTTAATAATTTAAGCAAGTCAAAAAATATATCTTCAATTGATTAAAATTTAATAGAATGCAGGAAGGGAAGATAATGCAATCAAATCATTCCAAAAATGTGGTGTAGGCAATGTTTCGAGTTGTTCAGAGAGCAAAATTATTAACGAAAACAGAGTGAATGCATCAATATTGAGGTTAGCTTTAAAGGCAGCTCTGAAGAGTGTGACACTGTGGTTTGCAAGTGTGGACATTGTGGTTTGCAAACACGTAATTCTGATGAAATGTTTATAAAAGTTGTATGTTTGTGTGTGTAAGTATGTATTAATAAATTGTTATATGAAATTCACACTTTCCAAATAATCTAAATTTTGTACTAAAGAATATCACTCATAAAATAAAGGTGCATGTCACAATGGCAATAAATATGATAACTAACATTTTTTTTTGCATGTCATGATCATGGACAACATTACTGAATGATAGGGGTTTGTATGGATTTGCCAGCAGCGTTGAAAGAAAAATACTAATACAAATATTCTGGTTTTACACACCAATTTCCCAATGGTTCTCCTCGTTTCTAAACTTCTAAATGCACCACTCCCATCTTTCACTATTTTATTAATAGCTTGCATTGTTACTTTGTAAGGAACTGATCCATCTTTAAAACATCTTTTAATTTAATTTTCGAAAGACGCTGGTATTTATTAACCTTTTTAACTTTAATGCGGGGAATTGGTTGAGGAAATTCATCGGGTTTCGAATGACCTCCCATTCCATCGTACTCTTCTCCTCTTGGAGGAGGAGCAGTATTTTCCATCAAAGAATCTAAGCGTGACTTCCGGAAGATACTATATTTGCTCATTGTTGCATTGACGGGTTGGTTAAGTCGCATTGGAGTCAGACCAGACGCTGAAGATCTTATATTCAAATATGAATATGGTTTTATCTGTAACACAAGAAACAGTTTAAAGATAGAATTAAGAAATGTTTTCAAAAGATTCTGTGATAACATGTTAGCATAATAATTATTTTATAGCTGAATCACAAATTTTGTCCAATAGTGTTTTCCATTGCACTGAAATCCAATCCAGTGCCAGGCAGCAAGGCAAAGTTCTGCTCCATGTGCTGGAGGGCAATGATGATTGAAACAAAATTGAGAACTGAGTGAGTGCATGTAGTATGGGTGCAGTTAGATCAGACACATAGCATAGATATCTGTATACGTTGTTTAACTAAAATACTCTTGGCATATATTTATGAATAAATTGCATTACTTAGAAATGAGTAGACCTTGTTAGTTGAAAATGCTGGCAAAACCGACAAAACAACATGAATTGTACCTATATAATTACAACATTAAGTGTTTTTGTTTAGAAAGGTTAGAACTTTCTATTCAATTTCCGTTTTTCTTTTCTATCTACCAAGTATCAAAAGCGGTTGTTGTTTCATCAGGACCAACTAAGAGTTCATTTATTTATGTTATTTCATTTCTCTTGGAGAATAAGTAGTGAACGACATGAAACAATGATTTTAGGATTTTCAATTTTCCATAAATTTTCCAACTTTTCTGTTCTAAATTTTCTACAGCTTTTTCCTTTGTATGAGGTAACTGCATCAACTTGGTTAAACTAGTTATTCATTATTTCATTAATTTATTTATTAAGGTGGCAATACTCTTGTTTACACCTAAATCCTTACTAAACATATTTGCAAATACATAACTAAAAATGGGAAGTTCATGCAAGCTTAATGAAATATGTATGTATGCAAAAATGCCTGAGAAATGTTGAAATGCACACAGAAACGTTTAAAATGTGCAGCTTTCACAAAATATGTATTTTGCCATGTCATTTACATCTTTCTGCCATTTAGAGAAATAGGGCACATGTAAATTGAAAACCTACTCCTGCTTAGTTTATTTTGCATTAAGAACATACAAGAACAATGATCATAAAAATATTAAGATATTCTGTTCTTAGGAAGGGTTTCTATCACACAATTGTCTTGTTTTTGAAATTGATTTTTCCACATCAAATGATGTGATTGGTGCACATTTATATTTTGACAGGTATGTGCTAAATGCAATCACAGTTAGGTTCCCAGGATTGTATTTTTTCATTTGAGAATCAGCTTCCCATTATCATTTACCCACTATATTTACTCAGCAACTCAATGGATTTAACTTCAATGGCCCTGGGCAACAGCCCTCGAAATTGGTAGTGTACCCCTGTTGCAATTAAGACATATGCATTATTGAATAATTTTTACTTAAAAATAAATTGTGTTCTTTACGAAAAAAAATAGAATAATATGCAAATAAATTCATATTTATAAGCAAAACTTATAAAATATACGAAATAAGCAATAAATGTAAATTTTTCTCTCTCACATTCAATATTTTGCCATGAAGTAGATTTTAAGTTGTGAAAAAATGAACTGGAAACCATAATTCAATTGGATCACGAAAATTCCCAATTGTGATGGGATTGATATTGAATTTGAATGTAGATGTGTATGATGTGATTTACTTGCAGATGGTTTTAATTTATATGTAATATTTTGATTGACGTGTTAACTTGATTTGTGATTTTATCAGCTTCAGCTGCTGCCATTAATAAATAGGGAAATAAACAAATTATTCTTTGCACAAACTCAAGGTTGTTGTTTGAAAATTGGGAAGGTAGAAAATTGGAAAGTAGTCACCATGAAAATGCAGTGTGAAGCATCAACTGAGGTATGTAGAAAAATTACGTTGATACATGATATTGCATAAGTAAAAATTTACGAGTGACACAGTAGAACTAAAACTACACTGGCTTTCGCTAGCATTCAAAATTTCCCACTAAGGCTGATCCTTTTTAATCACATATTATCTGATTTTCCTAGTCACTGAACCACACTTCCCCTATCCTACCAACCTTCTGTTAGCTAACATCAACTTTATCCAGGTAAAGTAGAAAGTAAGATTCAAGCTGTTCCTACTTGAGCCCATTACTCACCCATTTTGGATTATGTGACCACGAACCAACTAACTCTGGAAGTATCTAGACTGGCACTTTAACTGTAATAAATACTTACATTCATGGCAGGGGGTGTCGGGAGGTCAGGAGATTTAGCAATAGTTTCTATTGAAGTATCATCAAGGCAAGCAGGCACAGGGCTTTCTGCCAGAACTCTCTTGAGGGCACTCGCACACGGATGACTGGCAGTGGGTGATATCATTGCCTGTTGCAAAGCATCATTTTTCTTTCTTAAACTTGTTCGCTCCTCAGCTAAACTATTTACTTCGATATGCAAAAGACGATTTTGCTCTTCCAGGGCTTTAATTTTCTCCTCCAGACGTCGAACCTTAAGTGACAAAAATTACATTGGACTTTGAGAGATACAAAAAAATACAACTTGGCAGCCAAGAGCAGAAAAACAAACATAATTTGTAATATCAATAGACTTGTCCTGGGATCAAACACAACAATCTTCTGAAATACTTATTTTTAATCTTTTCACTTTCGTATATTCATAGCACAAAGAAAATCTTGAAATGCTGCAAGAGAAAATGCAGATTTTTTGACAGAAAAATTCATTTTGGAGGTCCCTAAAACCAAAAAGAGTATTTTTCTTGTTCCTAAATGTATTAAGCAAATTACTTGCTTGAATATGTAGTGTAGCCAGAATCCACATTTTGTGGGTACCAAAGTAATAGTTTTTTCAAAACATCAATTCATCAGTCAGTGAACTGCATTAGTGCCTAAACCATACACAGGATTTTCAGTAAAATTAATATTACCTGAATGATCTGCCTGAAGTCATGGCCTATCGAAATTGAAATGGATATTTTCCTCTACAATATTTTCACAAATAGCTCAATTTATCAAAAAATTGATCTACATTTTTCTTTACATTTTCTATTTAAATAGAGCAATTTTCAGAGCTGTACCACCTTTTCGCATTCATTTTAGGGACTTAAGGGACTGTTTTATTTGAAAGTAGGGTCCAAGTAGCAACTAAATAAAGAGCAAGGAAAAAATTACGCAATGATTAAATATAGACAAAACTATAAATTAAAAAGTTTCCAGAACATAACACACTATCAAAACATTAAAATCATATTCAATTTCATTAGAATTAATGTATTACCTAAAACAACCTTTGGAAAAATCAATGACATGCGCAAGATAATATCTAGTACTAATGTTAAATGTGATATACAAAGTTATTAACATTGTTTAAAGCAAAATCCTTTACCCTAAGTATTTTCATCATGTCAATTAAAATACCCCTTTTGAATTTTTTCCTTTGGATATTAGGGCCTGGACAAAGATTTAATTGCACATAACTTTTTATGCTGGTTTTAAAAGTGGTATAAAATTATTTCACTTTAGTATAAAGTCACTATCTTACAAAACTCCACAACTTAGAAAATTAAATTTATCTTTCTACAATACAGTTTATATTCACCCCACAACTGGATCACCGCAACCCGATTGCTTTACCAATAAGCTTCCTTATTTTTCAAGAAATGAAATTACATCTCCACCTAGGGAGTACTTGACCTTGACGCTGGTGGTGGAGCTTGAGTACCCCAATGACCCAGAGAGCTATGCCGGCAGTAGCGTAGCTGCTGGTAGGGCCTCCCTTGCCAGACAGATCGATGGGGAGGGGTCAGACGAAGAAGTAATCCAGAAGAGGACCTCAACAACACCAGAAGAGGACCTACATTGAGGCGATGGCCTCGAAGGAACTCGTCTCGCCGGGGATTGAAAGGGAGAGCCCTTGTCCAGAGTAAAGGGTGAAGTCTCTAACGGCCAAAGTTGGGCGGAAGGAGCAACCCTTCATGTGGGGTTAATACACATGATGGCAGTTGGAAAGGCCATAAGGTATCCTATGCCATAGCCCTATCACACCACAAATTTCGCAAGAGGCTGGTAATCTCTTCGAAGTTAAATTCTGTACTCACTATCTTCACAAGATAAAGCCAGATGAAAACAGACGATCAATGCACGAAAAGGACAAGAATAAAGGAATTTTGGAGAAATTAAGAATAGCGACTTTGAATGTATGAGGATTGGGGTCTAAAGAGATGGAGCTGAAAAACCTTATGCTCGAGGGAATGATACAAATTGCCATCATCACAGAAACTAAGAAAAAATTGAAAGGGACAAAAGAACTGGATGAATACATAATGAATTACAGTGGTGTATCTCAAAATACAAGGGCACAAGCAGGAATAGCCATAATTCCAGCTATGGAAAGGTAATTTAGGTAATAAAAAAAAGTAATTTAGCTAAATAATTCATAAAAGTTGGAAATCAAGAATTGGAAACTATAATTTCATCAACGAAAGAGTGATATCTTTAAGATTTAGGATTTCCAGAGGTTATCTGACCATAATAGGACTGTATGCTCCAGAAGAAGGGAAAATGGAGGAAACGCTAGATCTATATCAGCTATTTCAGAAACATATTGATAAAACAAATAGCAATGACCCTCTCATCGTATGTGGTGACTTTTAATGCGAGAGTAGGTAATACACCTATACCTGGAATAGCTGGGTTATTTGGAGAAAATAAACTAAATAATAACGGAAATGAACTTATACAATTTGCAGCACATACAATTTAAAGATCTCTAATACTTTCTTCAGAAAACGAGATGTAAATAAATATACTTAGTACGCAAGAGGATATAAGTCAATAATTGATTATTTCTTAATATATGAAAAATTGAAATCACAAGTAAAAGAAGTGCAAGTTTATCGAGGATGTGATATAGGTTCTGATCACTTTGTATTAATTAGCAAGTTCAATATCTGGGAAAGATGGAGGACTACAAGACAACAGAAAAGTAATTTAGAAGCAGTATACAAAGTACATCTTCTGCAAGAAGAAAGTATAAAAATGCTGTACCAAACTAGATTGCAGAAATATTTATTAGAAACACCAACTGAGAACAACATAGAGAAAGAATGGAATAATGTGCAAAACTGCATAGAAAATGCGGCAAGAGAAGCTATAGGCAAAAAGAGGAAAATAAGGAGTAAAAACGGTCTGAAAATTGGGAACAGCGATTGAAAACCTAGTAAGAAACAAACAAACAAACAACACCTTCAACACCTACAAAATACCGAGGGGAGAAAAGAAAGATACAAGGGAAAAGGTAATTTAGCAAAAAAGGGTATTCGACAAGCCCAATAACAAGCATGGGATACATTTATAAACCAAATTGAAAATTATATACATGGAAGGCAAAAACTTTGCTTATAAGATCCTTAAACTTCTGAACGAAGAAGAAAAAGGTTCAGTGAGAATAGATGTAATTGATAAGACCAACTGGATTAAGCACTATAGAAACCTATGGTATAACGAAAACGAAACCCAAGAAGAAACATGTTTAGCAATATGCAGTGAAGTCAATGCCATAACGATAAATGAAATCCAAGAGGCTTTGAAAGAACTTAAAAATAGGAAAGCAATGGGAGCAGACAGCATAAATGCAGAACTATTAAAGTATGGCGGGATGATGCTCCACTGGCGACTGCACCACATCATAAATTATTGTTGGCAAACTAATAAAATACCAGAATCATGGAAAACGGTGAAAGTAATATCCATATTCAAGAAAGGTGATCACAAAGATTGTAATAATTACAGAAAAATCAGCATTTTAAACAGGGTGGCCAGCGATCTGGGTTTTTGGAATTCAAGGCTTTTTCCAGATTTTCCAGGTCTGAGAATATATATTTTCCAGGTTCTTTTTCGCACATTACAACACATTCTTACCTTCTGCCGCTTACGCGCTAAACAGAAAGTTATGTAATATTGCGGGAAAAAGCAGCGAATTTTCGATCGAAAAACTCTTATTGCCGAGCTCTGGAAACAAAAAAGTGGATAAATCCAGTTGCTAAATTTAGGGGGAAAAATCTACCACATGGTACAGAATTCACGTTTTGTAGGTCCTTGATACCGAAAACTCTGTTGATGGCAAAACGTCCGTCCGTCTGTCCAGTGAACAAAGCTAGCGGCTAAACCGTTTAACCGATATTCTCAAAATTCATATTCCTTAATCGATCTGGCGATTACATTGAATGACACTTATATTTGAAACCAAAATTTTAATTTTTTGGGGAGAGGGGGTACTTTACATGAACCCCCCTTTGACATTTTCAAAATTTTCAAGGAAATGGCTCCAACATTTTTGATTAATTTTGTTTTTGTATAGTGTGAAGGCCGTTAATGAGAATGGTGTAGATATCATATTTGTTGAAAACCATGATTTTTTCGAAAATTGCAAAAATTATCATTTTCTCAATGTCTTCCTACTATTACAATTATGATGATAAAGAGATTTTTCCTTTAATGAAATCTGTTCCCAAAAGCTAGATTTTGAAATCAGGTGATGTACAAGATTTCGAAAATTTTAGTAGTTTTCGTGTAATTTTGAGTAAATATAAGAAATTTTTAATTTTTTAAACAATGTTCTTCTCAAAAATGGCATAAACAATTTTAATTCAGCATACAGAACTTTTAAGAGTGCAGGTGCCATGTTCGTTGAAAATTCTGATTTTTGAAAATTGGAAAAATTCTAAATTTTTTCACCATTTACAATTATGAAGATTTTGATTTTGTGGGGCTTAAGAAGGAACTTCTCAAGAAGAGAAAGTTATGTAATGCTGCCCGAAAAATGGTGAATTTACGTCTGAAAAACTCTTATTATAGGGTCCTGGTAATGTTAATGTGGTTATATCCAGTTGCTAAATATTAAAAAAAATCCTCTAACACATGATGTAGCCAGAATCCATGTTTTATGGGTCTTTGATACCGAAAAATTGATTGATGGCAAAACATCTGTCTGTGAACAACGCTAGCGGCTAAACTGTTCGGCCAGTTTTCTCCAATGTTGCAGATATTCCCCAATCATTCTGGCTGATGTCGCAGCCCCTTGAATTTGAAACCGATATTTTAATTTTGGAGGGTTTTTTATGTTAAACTCCTGGGACATTTTTTCTTAATGAAATGTGTTCATCAAAAACAGATCTTCAAATAAGGCCATGAAAATATGAGTATTTTTTGCGTAAATGGGTGTCAAACTTAATCAGACGCCCTGAAAATCCTCCTTATTTTAGAAATGTGTTAAGGCAGTTGGATCCTACTTAACTTAGAATGTGTATATTATTTTATATTATTTTGTTCGTGTTTTACAAGGGAGCTTTTGTTATATGTTTACAAATTAATCTTTTAGAAATTATTTACAACCTATTCGAAATCAATACGAAATAAAGATTGCTAGCCTTTAGTCACCCGTTCTCAATTTACGCAATAGGGTGCTACATAAGTTACAATTTGTATATTATTTCATATTTCATTTCATTTTTTATTTTTATTTCTATTTTTATTTCTATTTCTATTTGTATTTTTATTATTATTATTATTTATATTTCATCTTTCAAAATTTCACGCTCTTCTGGAGTTTTCAAGTATAACTCAAGGACAGAACGTCAACACATATGGTGAGACAGATGGTGAGAAGTTCTTGCTCCAGTGCACTCAGGTTCCGCTTCAATGATTTAGGGAGAGAACCTTCTGCACAATGTTGGTGGTTGCCAGCAACACGGCCTTCTGCGGTGCCACTCATTTAGATGGAGTTTTTCTTTTACAATCCTCCAATCTTCAGCCACAAGCCCATTAGTTGAAATAACTACGGGTACAATATCTACCTCTATTAGTTTTTACAAGTTTTTCAGTTCAATTGAGAGTGGCTGATATTTTCTTTTCTTTTCTGCAATAGTTGTCAGCAGATTATGATCTAGTGGGACTGCGATATCTATTATTATTGCCCTATGAGTAGTTTTGTCGAATACAATATCAGGCTTATTTGCTTCCACTGTTTTATCTGTAACAATGGGAGTATCCCACAAGATTTTTGTTCTCTCATTAGACAAAACTTGTTCTGGTAGATATTTGTAGTAAGGCAGGCTTTCCTTTATCAGATCCGATCTTTTGGCAAGAGCTTGGTGGATGATTTTGGCTACATTATTATGACGTAAATAACATGTTTGTGCCAACTGAGAGCATCCACTGCAGAGATGTTGAATAGATTTGGTGGCCTTCTTACACAGGCGACACTTGTCACTGATGTTCTCTTTCATAATATATTGCCTGTAGTTATTAGTGGCTACTACCTGATCTTGAATGGCCAGTAGAAATCCTTGTCTTGCCAAAAAGTCCAGCGGTTCTCTACCATTCAGTCAATCTCTTCACATCTATGGAGTTACTTTGAAGAGCAGTAGCAAACCTGACATGGAGTTCCTTTGATCTCCACTGCTCAATTCGGTCCACAGGTTTCGGAACTCTTGGATTGCGATCTTCCTGGGGCAGCTTCAGAGGTGTATAGCCGTGATCTTGTGCACAATTGGCCGTCATGGATTCGTTGTTGATGAAATAATTTCTGATCTGTTTTTCTTGCTGGCGGCACATAAAAGACTAACAGTCCACGGCCCCTATGATGTCTTGAAAGATACAGCCTTTCGGTGGAACTTCGAGGATGATGCATCCAATATTTTGATAGAAGTGTTCTGACTTTTCTATCGAAAGCTTGCAAAGATGTCTCAGACCACTTGACAACTCCAAATGTATGTGATGCTGCTGAAAGAGCCCAGGTGTTAATACCTGTAAATTTGTTTCTCGAATTAATACAGGACTTGCAGATTTTCGTCACACGAGAGAGAACCTTTCTTTCCACTTGTTTTCTTATTTTTTCATCTGCAGTTCCTGGGAGCTGCTGGAGGCCCAGATACTTATATTCATCGCCATTGAAGAGTTCTTGAATTCTCAAATCTTCCATCAAATGAGGTTCATTCTCTGTATTCTGGACGCGACCTCTCTTCACATGAACAACTGCGCACTTCTCCAAACCAAGATCCATACAAACAGAGCTGCTGAAGCTTTCTACTAGGGTCAGCATGCTGCAAAGTTGTTCTGACCCTTTAGCATAGAGCTTGAGATCATCCATAGATAATTGGTGGGAAATGATCTTCTTGGGGTTCTTCAAAGCATACCCATAGCCAGAAGCATTCAACATCCTACTCAAAGGGTTCAATGCTAGGCAAAACCATAGCGGACTTAGGCTATCTCCCTGAAAAATGCCTCTACAAATTTTTAAAGTATCTGTCTGGTAACTGAATTTCCCTCGCATTACAAGCAGTGTTGTTCGGCAGCTGTTCATACACGTTGTAAGAAATGTAATGATAGAGAAATGAACCTTGTAGAGTTGAAGGGTTCGCTGCAACCAAGAACGCGGAATAGAATCGAATGCCTTTCGGAAATCAATCCAGCCCACTGACAAATTATGCGCTTTCTTTTCTAGATGCTAGGATACAATATTATCTATTATTAACAATTCTTTGCATCCTTGAGATCCTTTCCTACAACCAACCTGTTCTGGCAAAAGCAGCTCATTTTCTTTCAGATGCTCGTTGAGTTAATAATAATAATAATAATTATTATTATTATTTATTGTTATTATTATTATTATTATGATCATCATCATTATCATTACCATTATTATTTATATTACATTTGTGTTATTCCATTTTAAATTGCATCCTTTAAGTTAAATGTGAAAACGAATAGATGAGCGGCTATTGAAACTATTTAATTTCCATATCTAATGGCGAGAAAGTACATGCTGTTTTAGCACCACTCCTTTTCTTGTGAAATGTGTTCATCAAAAACATCTTAATATAATGTCATGTTCTATTTTTCGAAAATTTGAGTATTTTTTGCAAAACATTGTGTCAAACATTGACATTTTCTTAAAACACAACAAAATAATTTTTGATTAAATTTTGACCTTAAATTGCGTAAAGGACGCTTAAGAGAATGGTGCAGGTCTCATGTTGGTTGATATGCTTGCTTTTTGGAAAATTTAAAAATTTTCCTGGGTCTTCTTATAACTTCAATTTTAAAGATACAATTTTTTTCTTAATGAAATGTGTTCATCAAAAACACCATAAAAATACCAAAAACACCATAAAAACACCATCATAAGTTCACGATAAATTTTTCAAAAATATGAGTGCTTTTTGTGTAATTTGACATCAAACAGTTGTGCGTTTCGAATTTCCAGGGCTTTGTAAACATACTTTGAGACGCATTTGGAAGCTATTGCTATTCTTATAAAAGAAAGTAGATTGATGGAAGGTCATAAAATTAACTTCGAACTAACAAATTACTTCTTTACTTCAAGAAATTTTGAATGCTAATTATGATATGTTTCATTTGTAAAAGTTTGAAATGACTACTGTTCCTGGCTATCAAAACAAATGCTGGCATGCATCACAGGCCCTTCATTTAAATTGGTTGGGTTTGGATTATATAAGCGTTATTTCTAATACTTTACATGAAAGAAAAATTGAAAAAATTGAGTACAATAAATTTGTACCAACATTTTAACTTTAATTTCATATTACTACCCGCACTGCCTTGAAGAGCAATGCAACGAAGAAAATAGGTTCTACTCGTATATCCTGGCGTGCAATCCCGTCAAGAACACAGCATGTTCATTTTCTTCATGCTCCCTGTCAATTCGGGCATTGTCACTCTTAATCTCCGCATAGTCTATAAGCAAAGATAGCTTTGACTGTGCTCTTCTACAAAAGAAGTTAAATTTCCCTTTGAATATCGTGGACGTGATAACATGGTCGTTTCGATCGGAAAAATAGCAATGTGATGCCTGCCCATGGCATCAAAAAGGAGGCGCGACAATAATCAAAATTCAGCAAGTGAGACGTTTGTTCCGCAAATATCTCGTCTCGATATACTCTTCTCAATTCCTTCTTGTTCTCTCTTCCCTTCTGGCAATTGTACAAGCGCGAAGAACAAAATCTACAATTCAATTTTCACAGATACCATTTCAGGATTCAAAAGGAAGTCCACAATAGCATTTCACAGAGACGTCACAAGTAAAATAAAATCAAAGCTAACAAGAGGAGAAGAAAGAAAGAAAGAAAGACAGAAGGAAAGAAGGAAAGAAAGAAAGAAGGAAAGAAAGAAAGAAAGAAAGAAAGAAGGAAAGAAAGAAAGAAGGAAAGAAAGAAGGAAAGAAAGAAGGAAAGAAAGAAAGAAGGAAAGAAAGAAAGAAGGAAAGAAAGAAAGAAGAAAGAAAGAAAGAAGGAAAGAAAGAAAGAAGGAAAGAAAGAAAGAAGGAAAGAAAGAAAGAAGGAAAGAAAGAAAGAAGGAAAGAAAGAAAGAAGGAAAGAAAGAAAGAAAGAAAGAAAGAAAGAAAGAAAGGAAAGAAGGAAAGAAAGAAAGAAGGAAAGAAAGAAAGAAAGAAAGAAAGAAAGAAAGAAGGAAAGAAAGAAAGAAGGAAAGAAAGAAAGAAAGAAAGAAAGAAGGAAAGAAAGAAAGAAGGAAAGAAGAAAGAAAGAAGGAAAGAAAGAAAGAAGAAAGAAAGAAAGAAGGAAAGGAAAGAAAGAAAGAAAGAAGGAAAGGAAAGAAAGAAAGAAGGAAAGAAGGAAGAAAGAAGGAAAGGAAAGAAAGAAGGAAGGAAAGAAGGAAAGAAAGAAAGAAAGAAGGAAAGAAGGAAGGAAAGAATGAAAGAAAGAAGGAAAGAAAGAAAAATTTTAGCTGTCTTGCAAGATGGTCATGTGCAATCAAGATGACAAAAAAGGTAATTTCCTTCCATGCAAGTGCTAATGTAAATTTTAGTTAGAATAAATATGTCATTTATTTTATTTATTGATTTTTTTCACTATTACTTGATTTGGTGCTTTTTTCTATGTATCCTGTGCTTTTACCCCCCACTCCAGCCTTTTTGCCTGCCTATGTTAGGTAAAATAAATGCCTGAACTTTCGGGCTCTAGTTATGAAGTAAAGTTCATATTACTACAAAAAATCAATAATGAGATTTTCTTTTTGTAGATAATGGAAAGGCCACTAATAAAATCAATCAGAACAAATTATGGAATATTAGGAGTACAAACAGATATACAAAACATCTAATACTACCAAGCCTGTGTAACAATAATAAAAATAGCAAATAGAAATAGTAACGCAGCTGTAGTTAACCAATGTGTTACGCAAGATACCGATTATTCCTAATCATCTCTACATCATTACATAGATTTGGTCAAGGAAGAACTGCGGAAATAAACATTGGGAAATCATTCTTGAAGACCTTGCTATTCACTGATGTTCAAGTAATGCAGACCCAGAAAGAGAACTACAAATAGCAGGATATAAACTTCAAAATTTAATGAAAGAATACAACCATTCACTTTCTTAGTTTAGATCAAGTAAAATTCAAAATAGTACTCAAGAATAAAATTTTAGATCAGGCAACCTTTTGGCTCCAATCTCTCCACTTTGCTCCAAAGAGTTGTAGATATTAGATAGAAAGATTCCCACAAATGTGCAGAACAATCAGAAGAACCCTAAATTATAAGACAACTAAAATTCTAAGAATCATTGGGTGTCCCTTTGTTTACATATGACTAAAACATTGTTCTCATAATAGAAGTCAAAAGAAAAGAAAAAATAATTTAAATATGAAAATAAATTAATATGTAGTAGTCTCACCCTTCTAGACCATCAAAGAAATGAAGAAATACATGGGCAGTTCACCTTTTAGAAAGAGTTAAAAGGTTAAAATATAATTGGTACTTCAATATTACTGGAAAGGATGAAGACAGATTGTCTAAACAAATTTTGGATTATGAGTCAATCGGCAGAAGAAATGTTGGAAGATGAAAAATATATGGAGTGATAACTTGTGCTGAGGACGATACAAACCTCTAGGTCTAATTCCTGTAAATTAGAAAAGTTTTGGGGCAGAAAAGAAAAGAAGAAACAACCAAATATCCGTCTGTCTGTATGTCCCCTAAGCATTTTCAAAATATTCCCAACAATTGCTCCACATTTTTACTTGGCTCAAAGGGGGGCAAACTGTTCTTATAAAAATGGCATAGTCCAATTATCTATTGACATCTTTGAATTTTCTATCACTGCGAAAACAAAAGGTGGATGGATGTACATACAGACTGACTTATAGACAGGTGGATTGTCAATTACACAAGCAGACGGTCAATGAAAGGCTAATGAGTTAGTCAGCTAGAAGGACAGTCGACCAGTCAGTCAGAAGGATGGTCTTGTCAGTCAATCAGTCAGAAGGATGGTCTCGTCAGTCAGACAATCAGTCACAAGGAAGGCCAAAAAATGTCAGTTGGTTGATCCATCAGTCAGGCCAGCTGGCCGAAGGAAGAATGGACTGTCGGTCAGGCAGACACACAGACATTAAGTAAGGGAGAAGGATGATCTGTTAGGACAGACAGTTGTTAACCTAAGAGAAAGGTTGTAGGGAAGTCCGAGTGTCAGTCTGTTAGGTTTAAGGATGGTTGGTCTGTCAAGTCTGTTAGGTTGGAGAATTGTCAGTCGTAGGGTTGAAGGATGGTCGGTCTGTCAGTTTGAAAGACCGTCGTTCTTCCAATCTATTAGGTTGTAGAACAGTTGGTCTGTCAAGTTGAAGGGCAGTCAGTCTGTTTGGTTGAAAGACAGACGGTTGGTCAGTCACTTTGTCAGATGGAAGGGCTATCAATAAGTTAGTCAGTCACTAAAAGACTATCAGTCGGTCAGCGAAAGTAATTTATTCTTAACGCATTATAAATAAACAGAGGATTTTCTTTACCTGCCCAATCAAAGAGAAATTTTTAGATTCTACTTCACGAAGTTTAGTACTTAGTTCCTTCTTCTTGGCAGCTGTGGTTTGCATTTCTCTGTAAATTAAAGTAAGATATTTAACAAGTATATACATGTATGTATATGTACATTTACAAACTATAATCAATAATTGTGATTCATACCATAAAATTGTTACTCTACCAAATTGAATTATTGTATAACTTGTAAACATATCTTACAATAGAGTAACAACAGCTTGTTGCTGCCACCATTAATAAGTAATAATAATAATATAGCATGAAAGGACTTGGTAATTATTCCTGCACTTTCGTTCAAAAATACTCACTTCTTTAAAACAGATGTAAATGTTAGTAAAGACTTTGTTGCTTCACTGGAGTCCCCATAATCATTGAGAATTTCATCGACTTCTTCAGAAGTCCCTTTGATGACAGTCTGTATACTGAAACCCACACAAGATTAAAAACAAGAACCAAAAAGAAAAAAAGGTGACAGACTAAACATGAATGGGAGGGTCCAGTGCTTATCTTGCTAATGTTAAAATTTGCTGTATGCCATTCCAAATGTATTTCATTCGATTGGGTAACTTTGAACTTTTTATATTCTTTCCCTTAATTTGGATTTTAGAGCTGAACTAAAAACAACACACACAACTGACTGACTATAAAACCACATTTGGTGCTATCAGAACAACTGGTGGTACAATTCGGTGGTTTGAGTGAGTTTGGAGATAAGGGAGGGGTAGTAAGAGTGAGTTTAGGGTTTCAATAATTTGCAACATACAGCAACACCACATAGGCTTCCTTAACTTGATTTCAATTGCAGCTCTTGATTTAGTGTGGCAGATGGAGACAAAAATTACAACAATAAGTATTCTTTTTTTATGTACATTTCTTTGCCTAGGGACAGAATAAGTTTTAATGTTAAGGGAAAGTTTTTCAGAGACACTTGATGAAGAAAATGTATTAATTTCTTATTTTTATTTATAAGTTGTGAGAGAAAAGTACACACTAGTGATAACCTAATACTGCGTAAGTGTAATATTATATAAAACACATTTGAAAACTGTAGTATCAGAAAAAATAAGATTGTAGAGTATTAAGTACAATAACGTTAAGTGCATCTACTTACAAAGCAATACTCTTACATTGTAGAATATAATTAAGAAAATTTTAAAAGAAAAGAAACCCAACTTGCACGGCATTTTAATTTATTAAACATAAATATTGTGCCTTTTACAAATTATTTATGCACAAGTTCAATTTCTCCCACTTTTTTTACGAGCTACTCCTAGTAACATGGGGGAATGCTGAGTGGGAATCAAATTATTTCATCCCTAGTAACTGTTTGTAATAGTAACACCAACACTTCTTTTCTTTCCGTTTCAAATTTGAAAATCATAATAAAAGTTGATTCTCGTAAAGATAAAGAAAAATTGTTTATGATATTAATTAGTTCAAATGTTATTACCTTTAAAGTATTTTTTTAAAGACCAATCTATCAAAAATAAAGATGCGCGAGAAAAGACTATCAAAGTAAAAGCTACCAAAACAAACAATACAGAAGTTAAAAACGAACTTGTGGGTATCAGCAGTAAAAAAGCTAACCAATGAAAGAATGACACCCAAAGTAAGAGTGTTAAATTAGAGCTACACTGCATTCACAAAACTATCTTGAAACTTCATATTATATTACCTTATACATAGAAAGAGAAAATTAGGTAGGTATCAGCTTGATATCAGAAGAGAAAGAGTGAGCGCTTGGCCTAACATACTGGTTCTGCTGCAACACAGTGCTAGATTAACACGGAGACCTATGAATTCACAAAACATAGCATAATAAATTCTTGAACTTTTATCATTTCCATTATTTTTAAGAGCTTTTTTGAAGATATTTTATGTTAAATTAATTGATGAATTTTATGCTAAATCAAAAGACATGAAATAATTCTCTTTATAAAAATATTTACTTGCTTGCAATTAGATACGACAATCTTGTATCAAACTGAACTTGGAAATATTGACTCCTTTTACAAACCAAGAAATCATAATACAATAAAACCTCGCTATTACGTTTTCCCGACATTTACAACATTTCTTGTCGGTCCCATCAGTTTTCGTATATTCATAATGTTATAAATACCCCGCTTTATATAATTTCAATTTTCCCGCAATTTACAACAGTCTGCTTGCCAGCCACAACACCGTCTGGAAAGCACTTCGCGTGGGCACATCGGGCAGTCACTGGACTTTCCCCATCACCTTGCCGCGTTAAAAACGGTGCTCACATGACGCCAGCTCCGTCGATGCCGGCGCACACGACTGACTTAACGGGCGTGTTGATTAACACTGTATCTTACGCGAAACGACACACGAGCGCTCTTGGCGACGTGAGTTGTTGCTGACGCGCGTCGCTTAGCGAGCGTCGCGCGTTGAAAGCTAGAAAATGCACTTTATCTCAACTTGTTGTCGCGTCTTGCTTGAGTTGTGGGAACAACGCAAGTCGCCAAGAGCGCTCGTTTGCTGTTTCGCATAAGATATTGTCAATCTACGACGCACGTTATGTGACGTGTGCTCAGGCATCGACGCAGCTGACGTCATCAGCATGAGGTGACGCGCGTCAACGCAACGCTCATGTGACAGAGGCCTAAGAGCGGTAGCCTCACGATCATTTGTTTATTTTACATAATCCTCCTTCACAATTTCACACCTACTCATTCTAAAATAAACGTAATTTTTCCCCATCCTGTAATAGCTCAAATATCAAAAGTATGGAATTCTCCATACGTTTTGAACTGTAAATTCCTTTTATGAACACTCTTTCTATTATTTCATAAATAAATAAATTTAAAAAGATGCTAGTTGGACATCATTACAAATTGCCAAACATTTTATCGAGTTTGGGAAAATGTAAATTTCGCATTTTTTATTACAGTAGAAATACTATTTCCCTCCATTCATCAATAAGTCATACATGGTTGCATTGTCAAAAGCTACCAGCAGTGGACTGTAGGGACTCGTGGAAGAGTCGTTGCGACATTTAAAGTTCATTATACTTCAGTATTAATAGGTCTACGATTTCCGATGTAGTTAATTTCAGTCAGATTTCTATTTGACCTAGTAATATTGTTAATTATTAATCTAATTATACATATTAAAGCATATTATAATCCTTATTGATTGTATCTAAATACATTATACCCATAGTTTCAAAGAAAAAAAAAGAAGCATTTCCCCTTATTTACACCATTTTCCCTAGGGTCCCATGAAAATTGTAAAAGCAGGGTTTTACTGTATGTTAGTTTTGAAAAAACAATATCAGAAGCAGTGACAGTTGCATAGTGTGACAAAATCAAATGAGTACACAGTCACACAAATGTAGAACTTTTTGGAAGTGGTGACAGCCAATTCTATCATGTTATCTCTATAGGCGTAACTGAGGAGGCACTGTCCTTATCATAATCATCATCTTAATAACAAGGCATTTTGACCTTTTAATTATTTTATCCTGAAGCCTGCCTTGATACTTGAGTTTCCCATATCATAGTTGGCAGGGCGCTGACTCATCATGCAGGCTTGTCTTTCTCCCTGATAATAATATCTTCTATTGAAATATTTATATTACATTCTATGTATTAATATTTTCCTTGGTGTCTACCTTGTCTCTCACTACATTATGCCGCTGATATGTAAATAAATTCAGAAGACAACAATTTTGACTTGATTCTATAAGATTGCATGAACTACCAAGTACATAAATTGAATTTACAACATTTGCAAACTTACTTTCTATAACAACTCTTACTTTGTCATTAATGTGAAGTATAAACTATGATTTTCTGATTTGTAGTGAATGAAGTTTGAAGAGGAAAGATTGTTTGCTGTTCGACAAATTTCTGTTTGAAGCTGTGAATTTTAATCTGTTATGATGCTACTTTAGCTGTTGATTATTAGAAGAGTTAGGATTTTTAAAAGTTGCATTGCAACTGATTCTGGATGGTATTGAATTACCACTGATACATTACTATCAGAAAATGTGTGATTTGTTTTAACATTACAAGGTATTTTCAATTTTATTTTTACAAGCTATTTTCTGTGATGTATGTTCATTCTGGGATACTCGTATGTAAGAAAATTTGAAAAAAACTTGTGGCACTGATTTCACTCTCGATTTCCCCCTCCTCTAAATTTTCATTCTTTTTTACTATCACAAATTTATCACATTTATTATCATTGTAGAATTGTGCATCACAAAAATTTACATTTTTCAAATTATATCTTTGCTCTTAGGCTTTTAACCTACATTTTTTTGTTTTGGGGATGGAAGGAAAAAATAACTTATCCTTTGACACATCCTGTAGCCAGGCTTGCAACTGATACAAAGAAATTATAATTACACATCCACACTCGCACACAAAACTATCAGCTTTCAAATTAAATCTAGAAGGCCTCATTCTATTCAATAAAAACTTCAGTGGCCAAAAGGTTACCCTGAAATACAAAGAGCTACACCAAGTACATAAGGATTTATTACAGTGATCACACATTTTCTTCAACTCTAAGGTGATCAACTCTCAGGTGTCAAGTCAAAATAAAGAAAATTCATTTACAGATGTAATGCAAAATTTGATTTTACAGCAGAATTTGGACTAGTTCAAAGATAGACATCAAGCAACAGTAAAATAGGGGCCAACATTTCACACCTCTCCCTTTCACTGATAAATTCTAACACTGATTTATAAACAGTATCTTTATAAATTGCAGAAAAACAAAAGTACAGGTCCCAGGAAAGCAAATGGGCAGAATTGAACTGACCACCCTCGGTTTAGGAGCGGTGCTCCTGTCCTGTTAATGGGTAGTAAAGCTTCCTTCGTGTGGTGAAGTGTTCCTGCTGGAGCCATCTTGAACCTCTATTCTCCCACGCGTATTGGTGTGCTGGCTTATGTTTGAAAAATGTGTTCATAATTTTCAGGCTATTGAAGTGGCAATAGTTTATTAATTCTCTTCCATTATTGTTTATGGTTTCCTCTCCTTCTGTTCCCCTGGACCCTTTGATTTTCTTTGCCTATCCGATTCTTGCATTGAGGTCTCCCATGATTATTATTTGATCTTTCTTGTTGATTTTGTTGAGGTTTTCCTGTTCTTCCTCATACAGTTTTTCTTGTCTCTTCTATCTTTCCTTCGTTATGTCCGTATATTCCTAAAATGTGAATTGTCTTATTTGTATTATCATGGTCGGTTTTATAAGTATGGATGTAATCCAACTGTAATCTATTATATTTTCTTGCCATTTCTTTTCTATTAGTATTGCTACTACCACTGCTGCCCAGTGTTCTGGTTCTACTCCTGAATAGAACATTATGTAATCTTCCATAGTTTTGGATCCTTGTTCTTTCTTTTATGTTTTTGTGATAACTGCTATATCTATGTTGCTTGCCTTTAAATCATCATTTAATTCTTTTTGTTTGTGAATTATCCCCTAATCATTCCATGTTGCTAGTTTTATTATATTCTTTGTTTTCCTCTTTTCTTGTTCTTTTTTATTATAGTCTGACGACTTATTTCTCTGTGGCCACCGAAACGGCAGCACTATCACTCCTTGTGGCCAGAATTCCTCTCTTTTTGTTTGGTTTGCTTCTGTTATTGATATTCCAACCTTAAATTCTCTGTCGTGACCTTCCACTGACAGTTGTTCACATTGTATTTCTTTTTCAATTCCCTTTATCTTTAAGTATTTTACTACATCATATGTTACTGTTTTGCTAGCAAGTTTACTTACATAAATCCATTTGTTAACTCTTCAAGTACCCAATCAACTTACCTCTTTTATGATATTATACTTACTTTCGCAAGAATTGAACTTCTTTCTCTAAGCGTTCACGTTCCATAAGAACAGGTTCTAAAAATTCATTTCTCTTCTTCAAAATATTAAACTGTTCTTTTAAAATGTAGGTATTTGATTCTGCAGATCTAACTTCATCTTTCAAGCGTTTCATTTCAGTCCTTAAAAAACAAAAATTGATTACAATTGATCTTCAAAAACTTGAATAAAATAACAGAGCACACTCTACCCTATTCCCAAGAAAAGTTGCAAGCAGTATGCACCGACTAAAGCAACCAGACCCAAATAGCAAGGATACACAAAATAGGAATATCATCTTAAAAACAATAGGAATTTTGAAGAAAAAAACGATGCAAAAGCTTGTGACATCTGGAAGTTTACTTTATTTCTGTGAATGCTGTTTCATATTAAACATTCAACTTATAAAACATTTTGGCACAGCCTGATATTCAAGTTTATTAGCAAAAACAATTTTGATAGTGAATTTAACAAGGACATTACTAAAAAATTGAACACTGTTTACGACTCATCCTCTAAGTACAAATCCCCTTAAAATAACTCATCCTACAAATCCCCAAATTCCACTACACAATAGGTTTCTTTTTCTACAGAGGAATTGCAAGTATTTGAAGAAACAAATCTATTTTCCTTCCTTTCTGATTCTTTAAGCAATTGAAGTAGAACAAGGGGCTATCCCACATAGCCAAAGTTCTAAGATAATGAGGATTTTACCTAAACTTCCCTCAAATAATTCAATATATTTTTAAACATTAAAACACAGTACACTTACATATAAGTCCATTCTAGATTTAAATAACATATTACACTGAAAGAATACTATTGTTTAATGCTACTAATTGAACTAAGTTTTGTAAAATGCTAATAATACAATTTCACAAAAAATGTGGAAGAGTCCCTTGTTCTACTGAACCCTTCAATTCACACGGGACATTTTGCTTACTTTGTTACTATCTTTCCCAAAAATTATTTTTAGTATTCCTTTCAGCAGTTTTCGTTATAAGAAAATTAAACCACAGCACAAATTTCTATTTAAATTTATTAATATTATTACAATTATTTAAAATTTGGCATGCACCTTCAAATTTTGCAGTTTAATTTTTCTATTTACAACTGTGAGACTTCTATTTCGTATAATTTTAAAATATTTTGAAAATTATTGTCTGTTTTTTATACATTCAGAATTTTTTTAAAGTACACCTCCATTGTTCAGTGTCTAAAAAACAGAGATGTACTTTAGCCCTTTAATCATATTCTCTATTTAGTTTTCAGGTTTCATTCTAAAATCATTGTATTATTTTTCAATAGAAATGTATCAAATGACACTGTTTCGAATTGAAGAAAAACACTCTTAATGAAATTTTTAAGATTATTATTCCACTTTTTAATTGATTTGAAGTTTTTTAGAATTCCAAAAATATATATCTCAAAGATGCAGTGCTGAGTGCCGCACATGCCAGCTCATGCAAGTGTGTCTGGACAGTTAAGTTAAAAACATCTAAATTCATTAATTTAAAAATTATGGAGAATAAATTATACAACAGTAACTAAACTCTACTCATCTGGCACTCTGGTTCCCAGCTTTAATGTGAGTATTCTGCTACTATTTACAAAAAGTGAGTAAGGAACCCATTAGAATAAAATGTATATTAAAAATTTTAGATTACACTTACTTCTGACCGGCAGACTTCTTATTGAATGTGGCTATTTCTTCTTTGCATTTTTTTAATTCTGTATTCTTCAACATCAGATTAAATTCTAGGCTGTCAACTTTATTTTGTAGAGTATTGGTATCTTCTGTACCTGCATTGTGTATAGTGAAATAAACTCTGAATATATTTTTTTCGCTCGATATTGCACGACATTGTGGGCACGACTTCGACCTGTACGTGGGAAAATAGCACAGAATTTTCAATCATATAATTTTGAATCAAGACTTCTTAATATATACGATCATACACAAACTAACCTCTCCAACCACTGTATCAAGCACGGATGATGAAACAAATGACCGCAATTGGTTCCAACCACGGCATCTGTTGCCACAAACAAGTCACTGCAAATAGTGCATGTAATCTGCATTTTTACACAAAACGATGTACTGGATTTCTTTACAACTATTTAAGCGTTTAATGAGATTGTCTAAATAAACTTTGGACGCCCTACTCTTCATTCGTGTCCTGGAACACTTGGGAGGGCTGAACAGACAGAATCAGATCACCATGGACCAAAGAGTGTTACCAAATAATAACATGCGCGAATGGGTTCTGGTCAAGACGGTTCGACTTCAGTAAGCCTCGTTTTACACCTCTAGGGTTCAGGCTACACTCAGGCAACGGGCAGTTACATTGTACATTCACATCTTCCACACTCCACAGCCCTTCTCACCACGCCGCTCTTTTTCGCGCACTTTTCTCAACACTTCGTATGAGGACAAGGTTGCCAACATTTTATGTAGAAATTATGCTATACTTGGGTTTTTCCAACAAGGCATCTGAGGGTACTACCTCCTAGATGGAATATGGCACGGCTTTTCGCGTCATTCTCGGTCGTGCCGCTAGAGTCGCTTGCTCTGCAGCATTGCTTGATACGGTCGCGGTCATGCTACATCTTGCGGCAGGACTAAGAAATACGCAAAAAGTCGAGCCGTATTCCATCTTGAAGATAATATTCTCAGATGCCACGTTATAAAAACAAGTATATATTCCATCGTGAACGGGTCAACGAGTCGTTCCGAGCGGATATCGTAGTGGAAACAATGGCACGTAAATGATAATTCTTACCATTTAAACAAGCAGAGGCTGTACTGGCACAGACTACAAACAGCGAGGCCTTCAAATTAAAAAGGTAACGCGTGGCATAGCTTAAATGCCATAGAAAGAAAGGTACGCACTCGGCGAAATTTTGAACAACACGAGAGACGGCTCAACCAGGATGCCAACATAAGAACGATCCATAGACATATAGTACTAGACTGGCAATGAACGATTCTTTTTGAAGCCAACTGATTGCGCCCCCCGCCATATTGGGTCACTACACTATCACTCATGGACATATACTGCTATATGTCAATGCACTCTTAGAAAATCTATGAACACAAATTTTCGACGTACAGTTGCTAATAAAAACTCCAATATTGAACACGAAATATTTTTTTTTTTGGGAAATAAAACAATATCAAAGTTTTAAATCGGTTTTATTCCTTTATAGTCAAAAACAGAACTAGTGTCCATTCTGTATCGACATTTAAGAGGAGGATAAAAAGCTTCATTTAAATATCCAGATGCAAGGCAAGGGACCATCTCAGCATTTGCTCATGGATCAAGGGAAACTGGATGAAAACCTGATCGAAATGGAGGTCAGCTGACCCAAAAGTAAATTACATTCTTTACACATACAATGACCAAAATGTTGGGAGCAAACACCAGACGCAGATGTTGGTTGCCAGTTTTCCCTCCTAATGGCATTAACCCATGCTTTTCTGCAATCTTCTCGCTTTGGAAAACTAATCAAAATTAGAACAAAACAAAAAGGCATTAGAGGTTAGGTTTACAAATCACTCCTCAGGAACTTTAATCAACACAAACTTATTCTTTTCTTACTCAGTTTTAATTAGTTGTTTAATCATACAATCTTAACATTACAATCTTAACAAAAATCGTCAACAGTCAGTAAAATTCAGTAACTAGGTAAAGAAAAGGTAGTAACTTACCGGTGTATTGAAATTCCAATTTCTTTTCCCTTGTGTCGCGAATTCGAAAAATTGCATCCAAACACGACGCAAGTATTCACCATGGCGGTGGAAGTGATTCAGAAATCACGAAACACAACGGAAACAATTCGAAATTAAGAAAAAAAGCTCATTAATTTAACATGTACAGCATAGGCAGCGAACGAACTTGTAGTGACAAAAGATGGCGGCGAGCGCAAGATTTTGGCTTCACTAGCGCCAATGTTACGGGATAGGACGTTGCCAGTCTAGTACTATATGTCTATGGAACGATCGAACATTCGTTTGGGAGACGTCAGATATCACAGCGGAAGTGGCGAGGAACTACACAGTGCTGCTAGAATAATAGAAAAATGCAAAAGAATCCAGAAAACTGTCACCCAGATTACAAAGATAATTTTCTATGCCCTTTATGCGATCAAGAGGTAGACGGAAACGCAGCGGCTGTAGAATGTGATGGCATATGCCAAAAATGGCATCACCAGACATGACACCAGATTTACAAGGGCAATTCCACGCACTCAAGACGACACATAAGAAAAAGCCCAAACTTATATGGATGTTTGGCACATGTGAAAAATATTTTAATATGTACAAAGAGGGAAATCCATGCAGAAAGAAATAGAAAATATGAAAAATGAAATGAACAAGAAGATTGACGTGCTTGCAACAAAAATAGGAGAATTAACAGTAGTTAATTCAGTCCAAAAGAAGAAACCCAATGCGCCGAATGCACCAGAAACTCACAGGCGTCCAACAAGTGAAGAAACCAATATTACGGACCTGAATAGCATATCAGTGATTGTACAAGCGGGTAATCAGAAAGAGGCTACACACACCAAACAAAGGGACGTCTGTGAAAACGCATACACCGATAATGCCACACATAGTCTGTCGAATGAAACACAAGAGAAAATGATGAACTCTGATGGATTTAAAATAGTGGAATACAGAAGAAAGTATAAGAAGACGAGAGATCACCATGACATAATAGGAACCCCGAAGGAAGGAAGACGGACGGCAGGGGCACAAACAGCCTGGCTGTACATTGGTCATCTGGACCGAAGCACCACATCGGAAGATGTGGAAACCTTTCTCGCCGGGCAAGGAGTAAAAGACGCATCATGTGAACAATTACAGACCAAAGGAATTCACAAAGCTTTTAAGATAGGAGTACCGCTAACGCAGCTTCCGGAAATAAACAATCCGGAATCCTGGCCACAAGGAATACGAGTGAGACGATTTCGCTTCCACAATCGAGCGTCAGAAAGAACAGATGCACGGGCTCAAACTCAATCAGCAGTCACAAAGAACTCCACAATAACCTAACCAGTGAGGTCTCCATGCGCCTGTGAAATGTCTAGGGACTTAACAGCATCTTAAAGATGAATACGAAAGAAACATTAGAAAATGATATAATAATTTTCACAGAACCATTCACAGAACCATTAGACATTCAGGAATTTTACAACGTACATGCGTTAGCAAAAGAAAGAGGAAGGCACTATGGAGGAGTATGATGTTTATACAAGCACCGCATCGGCAAAGTGAAACACATACACACACAAGAAAATATGGTCATCATCTCAACAGCGCAAGTAACAATAGTTGTCCTATATATACAACCTCAAGCATCTCTGGAAGAAGCAACGGAAACACTTTCTATAATAATTAACAATGTGGAGCAAGAAGAAAACGTTATTATCGCAGGAGATCTCAACCGCAGACTGGATAAACCTGATCACAGGACCAAAACAGTAATAGATCCAATGGCGGAAAATGGCTTCAAACTAGTAAACAGAAATGATTTCAAGACTTATTTCCCTCATAATGGCTCCAGCGCAATAGATCTTGTACTTATCAAAGGAAGGGACCTAATACCCCAAAACTCAAGAGGCACTATGGACATCAACAATCACACCTCTCAGAAAGCACATACCGATCAAAACTACATTAATACCGAAAAGATCAGGACCACAACCTCACATAGGCACTACAAATCAAACACTTACAAGGAAAACCAACACGGAAACCCAGGAAACGCTAAGCTCTAAAACGATACAAATTCAAAATGAAATGAGATAATAACCTGGAAGCAGCCGCCATCGCGCTGAAAGAAGCCATCGCGTCCTCAGCTGCACCCTACAAGGAGAGAAAAGCACAACGTTGGTTTAACAAAGAGTGATACAAGCAACGCAAAATAACCCTGAAGGCTTCACGCAAGGCCAAAAATAGTAACTCAATCAAAGACCTTAAAAACTACTCAAAAAAGAGGAGAGAGTACAAGAAACTACTAAAAGAAAAAATAAAAGTACACATAGAAAAAGAAGCGATGCAAATAGTGAAGGATGCATCAAGAAACCCATTCAATGCACCGCCCTAAAAAAGAAATAGACAAGGCTCAACAATTCAAAAGAGCACATGGGAAAACCACTTCACAGACATCCTAAACGCACAACACATAACCTTCAGCGCCGAAACCTCAAACCTAGAAACAGAAAACATTCAATTCACTAAAGAAGTGAGAAAAAATAATAATGAAGACAAAAAACAAGAAAGCAGCAGGCCCAAATGGATTATACAAAGAACATATCAAAGCTAATGAAAAACAGTTAATAGAAACGTGGACTGAGATGTTCAATAAATGCAAATGGAAAACGGAGAAATACCGGAAGCATGGAGAAAATCCACCATAAAAGTATTATACAAAGGAATTTTGTGGATACTAACACTCGAGAACGAAATGTCCTGCGTTTGGGAAAACGTGTGCAAAGTGCCAAGGTAAAAATCATTTTGCGGCAGTGTGTTTCAAAAGTGATAAGAAAAGATCTAAAAGCAAAAAAGTGAGTGAAGTAGAAGTGTATGAAAAAAGTGATCAAGAAACAAGTGAGGAAGAGGAATTTGTTATTAAAAAACTCAAGTGCGTAGGAGCTATATACAGTGCTGTTGATGAAAAAGAAAACAATGAAGACATTACATGGACAGAATCAATTGAAATCTTAGATATAAGCCGCAAAATATATTTTAAAATAGATAAGTGTAATAAGTGCAGGAACAATTGGCAAGTTGAACTTAAGTCATTTAGTAAGTAAAACAAAAGCAGCTATAAAACCATATGGCGAATCAATGATCATTAAAGCTCTTGGTCACATAAAATTAAAATGTAAATTAAATGGAACACGAGTTATTATCTTGTTTTTAGTAACAGATGTTAATAATGAAATGCCATTGATTTGTTCTTCGGATTCAGTAAAATTAGGATTGGTTAAGAAAAAAAGTAAGAAAATTGGTAGTCTTGTTAGTAAAAATCTAAAATCAATTAGTGACATTTTCCTGATGTTTTTAAAGGAGTAGGAGAATTTCCTAGAGAATATCACATTACGCTTAAAGATGATGCAAAGCTACATGTTCAACCACTTAGGCGTGTCCCTAAATCATTGCATAAGAGATTAAAAGGCAAATTAGATGAACTTGAGAAGAATAAAATAATCAAGAAAGTTGATGGACTCACTGAATGGTTGAATCCGTTGGTCATAATTGAAAAGAAAAATGGTGATATTCGTTTATGTTTAGATCCAAAGTATTTAAATAAGGCCATAAAACGTGAGCATTTCCCAATTCCTACAATAGATGAAATTGCTAGTGAAATAGGGGAAAAAGGATGGTATTCAGTTTTTGACATGAAAGATGGTTATTTTCAAGTAAAAATAGATCAAGCTAGTTCTGACTATTGCACATTTAGCACTCCTTTTGGGCGCTATCAATTTTGTAGAATGCCGTTTGGAATTTGCTCAGCCCCAGACGTTTTTCAGAAGATGAATTACGAAATGTTTGGTCATTTAGAAGGAGTTAGTTTATATTTTGATGATTTAATAGTATCAGGTAAAGATGAAGCTGAGCATGACAGAAATTTGATAATATTATTAAAAAAAGCTTGCGAATGCAATGTGAAATTTAATGAGAAAAATATTCAATTCAAATCAGATCGTGTCCAGTTCATGGGTCACATTTTTTCGAAAAAAGGAATAGAACTTAATCCATCTCGATTAGATGCAATTATTAACATGCCTAAGCCAGAAAACAAATTCGAACTGTTATTAATTTTAGGGATGGCAAAATTTTTATGTAATTTTATTCCAAATATGTCTAAAATAACTGCCCCGTTAAGAGAATTGACTAAGCAAAATGTACCGTGGATTTGGAGTGATATTCATGACAAGTCGTTACTGAAGTTAAAACATTTATTATCTTGGGCCCCAACTCTTCAATGTTTTGATGTAAATAAACAAATTACAATTGAGACAAATGCCTCAAAGGATGGTTTGGGAGCTTGTCTTTTGCAAGATAATCATCCTGTTGCTTTTGCTTCGAGGACACTAAATTCAGCTGAAAAAAATTATGCCCAAATTGAAAAGGAAATGCTTGGTATCGTTTTTGCGGTACAGAAATTTCATTATTATATATATGGACATAAGAATATTATTGTAAACAGACCACAAACCATTAGTGTCAATTTCAAGTAAGGATATAGCGTCAATAACACGCTTGCAGCGCATGAAATTGAGATTGATTAATTATGATATTGTGATTACGTATAAACCTGGAAAATATTTGTATTCAGCAGATGCTTTATCACGTAATTTTCTTTGAGATACGGGTCCTAAAACAAATTTGGAACTTTAATATGCTGTAAATACGCTTTCCAAAAATTTAGCAATGTCTGATAGTAAAAAATGAACTTTTAAACAGGAAACTCAAAAAGACAATTCATTAAGAATTATTAAAGAATATTGTTTAAAAGGTTGGCCCGAAAATAAAAAGCAGGTACATGGATTGGTGCAACATTATCACGCACTTAAACACAACATTAGTTTATCAGGAGATTTATTATTTCTTGATTTCAAAGTAATTGTCCCACTTAGTCTGCAAAAAGAAATGTTGATATTGTTGTATGAAGGTCACATAGGTATAGAGAAATGTAGAATCAGAGCTAGACAAATCTTATATTAGCCTGGAATAAATAAAGACATTGAGGATTTTATTAAAAAATGCAAAACTTGTAATAAATTGTCGAACAAGCAGCAAAGAGAGAAATTATTATTCCCCCCTCTGTCTAAACGCCCTTGGGAAAGATTGGGTGTGGATATTTTCACCTTAGGAGGGCAAAGTTATTTGGTAGTGTGTGATTCATATTCCAATTGGATTGAATTACAGCCAATAAGAAATAAATCTGCATATTCTGAAGCAGAAGCATTAAAAGTAATTTTTGCCACGCATGGTAGTCCTGATATTATCATTGCTGACAATATACCATTTAATAGCACAGAAATCAAAAATTTTGCTCGTGAATGGAACTTTAATTTATCATTTAGACGCCCAAATTACCCACAATCTAATGGTTTGGCTGAAAAAGCTGTAGGAGTATGTAAAAGGATAGTTAAAAAATCATTACATGATAAAACTGATGTTACGGTAGCTTTATTGCAGTATAGAAACTCGCCTTTAAAGCATATTGGTTACTCAGCTGCTGAGTTATTAAGGAGTAGAAAATGTAAAACTAAAATCCCTATTAGTTCAGAATTACTTTCACTTAAAATAAATAATGGTGTATCTGATAAATTGAAGTATAGACAGGATATTTATAGAAATTATTATGAAAGTGTGCTAAAAATTTAGCTGATTTAGAACCAGGAGCAAGTGTAAATGTATACATTTCTGTGAATAAGCTGTGGGAACCTGGAGAAATTGTGGATAAACACATCAATCCACGTTCATATTTAGTAAAAGATAAAAATGAACAAAATATTTGTAGAAATAGAATTGATCTAAGAAAATCATTAAACCTGTTGACCCTGTGCCAGAGTCATTAGAAGTACCTGATGATGATAATTTGGCAGGGATTGAAAATGTTTATCCTGCTACCAATCCAGTTAGTGATGTCACTGCGATTGATGAGAAATCAAATGTGACCAAAACCAGATCAGGCAGAGTTGTCAAACGGCCAGTAAGACTAGATTTGTAGTTTTAAAAATTTGTCTTTAGTTTTTGTATTGTATTGTCTTGTATTTTTATTACCTTATGTCATTCTTGTGTTGTGTCTTATATTTACGATATCTTGCTGTGTCTTTATTGTGTCTATTATTATATCTTGTTTTGTCTTATATTATGTGATTAGAAGGGGAAAGATGTGTTATAAGTGTACTATTAGCGCTGCCTAGTGGCGCGATCATGCATGACTGGCAATACATGCCTCTAACGACATCTCGATGTCGTTAGAGGCATGTATTGCCAGTATGAAGTCGTTACATGCAGAATATACGGACTGAACATCACGAGCTGTTGTGTATTTATAATTTATGACCCGCTCCAGGAACAAGGTAAAATAATACAGATGATTCCTCTTTCCAATTTCACTATCTTATTCAAATTATGCGCGAGAAGTGGCTGTGGGGTATTACAAAACATTGCGGTTCTTCTGTTTCTCTCATGTTTTACGTGAAAATTCTCACCAGTTGCGACTTAAAGTTGAACATGTAATTTTCTATGTGCTATGCATTGATATTTGCTATGAATGACTGGTAGTTCGCACATCGAGGAGGAAAGAATTAAATTCCGAATCCATTAAATAATACAAGGACTTTTCATGAGGTACAAGTCGAAATCTGGCCTCGTTTTTCCCTCTCTATAGTCACTGAGTGTGCTGTGAAAAAATGGCTGGGAAGTTATAGAACGCTGTCACGCAGTGGAAGTCATTAAAAAATAAAATGAAGTCTAAATTTCACTTCTCACGACGCAAAACGGTTTGTCCAGCCCTGCCTATTGTGAGAGAATGTTCGCCGAGGACCAAAAAGCAATCCTAGAGACACGAATTGTAATTCAGGGCAGCGAAACACTACGATATGGATTGCCTGCGCCCTTGACAAGCTCGAAAGCCACACGGTGCAGCGCCTATTCTTCCGGGCGCAATTTTTTCGACATTGAGAAACAGAAACCCAATGTGATGGAAAAGTGTCCCCATGGCATGCAAGTATAACTTGTTAGATATAGCACTGTTTCCCAACCTTCTATTTTTGATGCAGACACATCAAACATGGTTCAGTTGTATGCGTTTGTAGTACACCCCAGTAAAGTCATTTTGATCATTATCCAGGCTGGTGTCACCAGGTGAATTAGCTTGAAAACGATACCTCTATCATTGTTTCTTTCGACAAGACGGCTCGGAAGCTAATGACTGGTTGATTTATGTTATCAATGAGCTATTATTGCCTTCGGGGCCGCTCAAAGCCGCCTTGCCGAATATGACGCATTGACAATAGATGCTTATGAAGCTCTATTTTTGCCGAAATGGCTGCACTTTTTAAATTAAGTCTAAGTACATTAGAAATTTAAAACCATACAATTTAATTGAAAAGATCTAACCATATAATCGTAAATTTTAATTGCTGTATAGATTAATCGGGATAAAGATAATCCATTTGTGTTTATTAATCGTATAAAATCGATTGTACTAATTGAGATTAATCCCAAGTAATTAACTGATGAATAAACAAATTAAATCCACAGATTTAGTATACTGGGACTCGATATTTTCCGAAATGAACTACTGTTTCCGCCCAGCGAAATATCGCACATAATCTATAAGTAGAGATCCTAGCGAGAAATGACAGGACTAAGTGAATCGCAATGTGAGACCTACGTGCAGCAAAGGTTGTCCATAGCGGTGTTAGCAAAAACTGCGTAGTCAAAACTCACCAAATTCTTCATTTTTTTCAGTGTGCGACGACTGTTAATTTTTTCCCAACATACGCTAAATAGTGACTATCTTTCAATAGAAAAAAATCAGATCAGATTTCGACCCGAACGTGTTGAAAGGTGCCTTATTAGTGGTATGTCTTTTAAATACACATACATTGTCAATGAAAGTGGACTAAACGAGTCGATTTTGCTTAACGTGTACATAATGACTTGCAGGAGAAACTGGTTGTTTCGGTTAATGCTAGATCAAATCTTAAATGGAACGTCCATTTAAATGAATTGAACACAAAATTAAGTTCATTATGCTACGCGTTCAGAATTCTTTCAAATTCAGTCAGCCTTCATACTGCTCGTTGTGTATATTTCGCGAATGTTCATTCCCGCCTGAGATATGGCATAATATTCTGGGGAAATACATCTTATAGCTCCCAGACTTTTAGATTACAAAAACGAATTGTACGAATAATAACCAAATCCCACCCACGTGATTCATGTAAGCCTCTCTTCATTAATCTAGGAATTTTACCATTACCGTGTCTGTTTATTTACGAATCAGTGGTTTTTGTCAAAAATGACTTGCTTAAGGGCGGGAATATATTTTTAGAAAATGCCGAAGTCTATTACTATAACACTCGACGTAGAAATCATATTCATCAGGTGACAGTATCAACAGCTAATTACAAAAAATTCACATACAATACATGTACATTATTTTACAACACTTTGCCAGATGACATTAAACGATTAAATTCGATAGAAAAGTTTAAATCCCAAGTGAAATCGTTTCTGCTGCATAACTGTTTCTATACAATTAGAGACTATACTGAGCATCACAAGAAAAGTAACATTAATTTTAACAATGATACATAATGCATTATTTACCATTTGAACTGTATAAATGTGTATAAACAACCTGTAACAAGTATTGTACTACAGCCTCCGGGTCAATGATCCCCATCTCGATCAGGTTTTTCGTCCAGTTTCCCTGATCCATTGAGCAAATGCTGAGATGGCCCCTTGTTTTGCTTCTGGACATAAATGTAACTTCATTTTCTGTGCACGTCTTCTAGAATTCAGTGGGAAATACAATTATTCAAATTATCGTTTCCATGTTGTCGCGGCAGGAAGTATTATTCCGAAGGACAACATGGATAAGAGCCAAAATTTATTGCTTATTTATCCTTGAAAATAGATTTTATTACATGGAAGGGTTTTTTTTCCTGTTTTCAAAATTTAAGTAGTAAATGACTTAGTGTAGGGATCACAGAATTTTGAAAATGTGCACACAATTCACTTTTCACCATAGCACGTCATACGCAGTTTTAACTGTTTTTTTTGACGTAAAATAAAATAAAAATAAATCAATGCGTTGGGGTATTTTTTGCCAGGAAGTATTAACTTTAACGAACAAGACGTTCCAATGATTTTTCATGCCTTTGAGTTCTGCGACTTAAATTTTTGAAGTAGTTATTTTTGTAGTAGTATTACTGAAATCGGCACTCGACTTTCCCTCGAATTTGAAAATAAAACACATGGAAAGCACGGAAGAATTTGCCTTTGGTCTCGCCCTGTTAACCAAGACGCTTTATCGTACCCTGTGGTGGAAAACTGCAGTTTCCATCCTTTGTTGGTGCCACATAAAAGTTCCGGTAGTGTCAGTGTTGGGTGTCCTTTTCATAAAGTAGTCATCCGTTCTTATACACTGATTTCGGAAATTGTCCAAAAATTTAAAAAAGCCACTCATACACACTCACAAGAAAAATACACTTTTTTAGGTAACCTCTCTTCACTGACTGAACATCAAAACGCTGTGTATCACATAGCACTGTTTGACGCCTTGAAATATGAAAAGGGAGGAAGGCACGTATTATTTCGAATATCTCTTTCACCAGGGTTTCCGCCAGCATGCAGTAATTCCATAGTGTGAGATGAATTGACTTCGTCTCTGCCGCAGGGTGGGTCCTCACTCATGCGAGTGTAGGCGCCCGGCAGGCGCCCATTGTTGGTTCAAATCGCCAGCAAGAGATGGCAGTTTATCACAGGCACTCCTCCCCTTAGGCGAGAGGCTGCCTTAAAAAACGTTTCTACTTTTGGCCGTTGCAGCGCTTTGTGATATGGATGATTACTACACGAGACGAGGAAACTCTGAGACCTATTTTCTTTTTCTACGTCTTCCTACAAATACAATATTGAAGATCAGCTTTATCTTCCGAATGAAATGTATTCTTCATAATTAGATCTTTGAATTTCTCACGCTGTGTATATATTTTCTTTCAAAATATGAGTAATTTGTGAGTAATTTTGAGTGAAATATGGGCAATACTAAAAACACGATTTTCTTAAAAACTACCTAATTTTTGCAATAAACCTTTGGTACAGATAGTGAAAATGCACTGAAATATATGTCATAAATGTTATTTTGATGTATAAATTGCCAATAATTACTCAAATGTACTATTTTTAATATGTGTCACATCGTTAATATTTACATTACTAGCGCTGATGGTGCAGAATTGCATTTGCGAGTATTGTTTTTAATATCTTATGAAGTTTCTCGCAAATTCAAAATTTTTCTATGAAAATGTGCTCAAAATCGCGTACTTTCAGACACGCTCAAACGATGTTTAAAAAAACGCCTCCACAATTTCCAATGCAAATGGGCAATAAATAACCAGGTTTTACTCTTCTATAATGTTCTTAATTCAGGTTTCATGGACAGGGTGCGCATGCGCGTGACCTGCACCCCCCCCCGAGCGCGGTCTTGTGGTGGTAGGGGGAGGATACCACGCTTCCTTAGTGACAGACTGACATAACTACAATTTTTTATTTACAATCTTTACCAGAATCGGAATCTATATTTGCATCTTAGGAGCAAACATATGTATCACTAGGTACTCGTATGTTAGTATAGAAGTCAGAGCTTGAAGTACCTACAAAATTATATATCTTATTAGAGTCAGAGAAACGGAAAAAGTGTCATTGTTTGATCCCAAATATTTCGTGTGTGTAGTTACTTCTGTCAGACCCTAAGGAAACGAACAACATTTTTAAAAGTTTGTTATTGAAGAAATAACCAACTGATAAGCCATAGGCCCAGCGGGTATCAGTTTACCGAAGGGGGCTCAGCGAGCAGAGAAACTTCAAGACCTCCATAAAAAAACGAAAGTGTTTGCACACAGCAAGTCGCCAATTAGATGCGAGTGCTAGTCGTAGAACTTTTTGAACTGAGAGAAATTTACCTTTTTTACTTTCTGGCCCTTACTCCGTAAGAAGAGAAGCTATTGTAATGGTGCGCCGGAAAACGACGAAATTTTGCAGAGAAATTCTTATTGCCAGACCTGTTAACGGAAAATAGGATAAACCTTATTCCATTATGTAAATTAAGTAGAATCAATTCACATAAAATCTATTTAAAAATAAAATATTTGATCAGTTCATCTATGCCACGTTCTCGAGAAAGCAACCAATTTGGCTTTCGTTGTTTTCTTTTACCTTCTGTATTCGACGATTCTTCATTCTTACGTCTGGTGGTCGCGCTCAATTACGAGTAGGTCTTAGTGAATGTTTTGAAAACAAGTCACGTGCACCCTCATATTTCCTACTGGTCAGTCATCGAAAGGAATTATTTTATCTCCTTACCTTATCGCTCCTTACCCTATCCATCTGTAGAGGTGGCAGATTCTGAATCAGTCGGTGTCATGCGGAACTGTACCCGCAGTGCGCGTGAAGTTCAGGTCTGGTTTGTGTGTACCTCAAATACATTAATTCATTACAGTTCTGTGGTTTTTATACAGTGAAATTCGCCAGATCTGTAGCATTGAATCGGTTTCATAAAATGCAAACTGACAGTGCGCGAATCAATCCAATAACTTCTGTTATGCTTGCGGAAGATTTTCACCCAAACTTCAAAGAAAAAAAATATATGAAAGTACAAAACTTGCGTTTCCTTTATACTTTGGCTCTCGTGTTTGTGATCAGGACAAACCATGGGCTCAGTAGTGGCATGACTCTCACTGCACTCTTCCAAATTAGGCTCGATGCGCTCTTGGCCCACACATGAAATCTGGATGTCAAAGAGGGGATGGTGAGATTCCTAAGACTACCATAGTAATGTCACCTTCCAGGATCCAAAAAGGATTTATTAATTTTGAAGAAATAAAATTTTTTTAAACATTTTTGTTTGTGTACAAATTATTTTTATTTCATCCTAAAGCATCTATACCCGTCTTAAAAATAAAATATAAAGAGAACAATATTCTTTGTGAAGTTTGAAATGTATTGACGCTTGAAATATTACAACAAATTACATTGCATTGTCAGAACACTGCCACTAAAATAACCAAAATAAGAATAGGAGGAGTCTTAAAATTCAATAGAATATCTAAAGTTTGCAGCTGGCAGCAGGCACTTGAAGTTCCCACAGGCGCTGCACACACGGATCACAGCTCTCCAATTCTTGTAATACTCGAACATCTGCACAAGAAATCATAGCAAAGATTAAAAGCCCGAGGAAAACTGTAGAGCAGCTTACGTTGCAGTACGGCGTAAACGGACAAGGGTGTGGCCCGATTCAAAGAGCTTATTTCCAGTGGCGAGGCGTTCATCGCTAGCTGCGCCGATGACTAAACAAAATTATCAAATTAACGCATTTTCAATATTGTAGAGAAGAATTGGATATTTCGAAAAAATGTACATACATTTTTAATGGTATTAGTAAAAAACAGCTGAGAAATAGTCATAAAGCAACGAAACGCACGTAAAGGATTCGCCAATATTAACGCATCGCATTGAGGTCCAGTGATCCATTCAGCTGCTTCGTGCCATAGGCTTAAGCACGGCGATACGTACTCGAGTCATTGCTGTTTATGTAGAATCTCCACTATTCCCGGTCATGCGAGGTCAAATGTGCCATTACCACGTAGTATGAATTTATAAAAGGAAACTGTGTATTGTGTTTTTGTGCATCCTGATTAAATGCTTTTAATGGATTGGTTAGGGATTTTAGGTTTTTGGACACCATGCGCTGTGAAGAAAAATTAACAAATCAAAGTTTAACTGAAAGAAAATCTATTTGGTTCACTTGCATTTGAGGATAAGCTTTTAATTGATAGAACATTTTTGCTTTTGATCGTAAAACGAGTGGTTTGTTGTTATTGTGTTTTTGAGAATTTATTTGCTAACTTGGATACAAATATTTTTAAATAACTGGGACTTAAAAAATGAACAAATTGTTTTTAATAGAGTTACAATATTTTAAGACAAATCTCCATGTAAATTGGTAATTTTTTGAAAGACGAAAACTGTCACTGAGTATTTAAGGAAATCTTCCGTGTAGCTAAATTAATATGCACGATACCACTAACAACCAATCAGATTAAAAATACATATAAAAGATAAAATCAAGAAGAAGAGAGAATGTGCAGCTTGTCCCTTGTATTTATTGAGAAAGCACTCTTGGAATCCTAAGGAGAGAAAGATGATTTCTACACTCAGAAGTTTGCCACTACAGCGAGACGGCTCAACTCTGTACAGGTGTCCAGAGAGGAAACAACGAAACTTTCAAAATAAGCTCTTAAAGTCAATTTTAAGCATATTTTGTCAAATACACTCCTTCGATATTTTGAATGGTTGAGTCGGAATAAGCACTCAAAAGTTAGTTTGAAAAAAGGCTTCCTATGTAAACATTTGCACTTCAGAAACATATAAATACTCCTTCGAACCTAAATCTGAACTGAGTTGTCAAGGTAAGTGGCGGAGCAAGCTACATCATCTTCTACGGACCACTGTTCCGCATCAGCTCGCTCCTCTAGGTGCTTTCTTATTTACTTGTTGATTTTTCTTTGTTCAAACCAACTTTTGAGTGCTTATTGCGGCTCAACCATTGGAAATATCAAAGGAGTTTCTTAGGTAAAATTTAGTTAAAATTGACTTAAGCACTTATTTGCCAAATTTTGTTGTTTCCTCGCTGGACATTCTGTATTTAGTAATATAGGCTGTTAGGAGTATTGAAGCAAATTTATCTTATAAATTCATGAATATTAATATAACTTGACAGCTTACAAACGTCACGAAGTTATTATAGATGATAAATTATATACATTTTTACGAATTTAGATTATTTTGAATCAAAATATCTAATGTATGTGCATGTCCCGATCGCTCACACGACCGTTGTGTGGATAAATAGCATTGTCTAGCGTTCATTGATTCTTTTTTGCATCGTCGGTTTTTGAAAGTTCAGTAATACCTAGTTTCGGGGCGTATTAATTGCGGCCCAGAAGGAAACCCATAGGTAAATTGCGGACCGACCCAAAGAAGGGCATTCGTAAATTGCGGACCGACTACCTGCCCTTCCAAGTAAAAGTGGAAGGTGACCAGTGACCTGGCGCAGAGGCAAACGACCCCAGGCCACTCTTTTAGAGGACGGCCTAATTTCACAATAATAATAATAATAATAATAATAATAATAATAATAATAATAATAATTTACAACAACAACAACAACTTGTAAAAATTTGAACCATTTCATTTCATATTTTGTCTCACCTACGATTCGGACCGACTGAAATGAGCACGGAATCTTTTGTTATTTATTCTGTATCTTCTTTAAATTAATGTATCTTAATGACATATTGCTCATTGTATCGACCGGCAACACAGTCTATACTGACTTGTAGGTATTCCCCGTATTTCATTTTGTGATTGGATTGTTTATGATTAATCTTAAAGAGGAATGACTCCTATCGTATAAAGAATAGTGTTCAATATTGTATAATAAAACCTGCAAATTAGATTACAGTACGGATAAGTCCCTTTAGGGAAGTCCCCGAATGATGCTTCGACAATTCAAAGAAAGTTTCATTGATCAATCGTCCAATTCACATTAATTTAATCTTATACTTGTATACGTATGCGTTTTCCCAACTGATTTTAGTGCTCATAAGTACATACAGTGATTGTTTAATTACTGAACTTTGTTGAAAAATTGTATTGTTCGTGTATGTATACATTCGACTACGTGAATATTAAATATTTTATTTAAGAGAATTATTAAAAAGTAGACGAATAAAGTTGTACTTAAGGACAGAAGTTTTGTTTTTAATTCTAACAATTATATTATTATTATTTTTTTTCAATAAAAATATAAATGGTAACAGTTCTTGTTCTCATTGGAAATTGACTTGTTTTATATATTTAATTCGCTAATAACTTAATTTTGTCGATTATCAAGAGGTAGGGAGTGGATTTTGATGACCTAAAACATTTGCCAAAAATGATCAATTAAATGCTCTTAGATGTTATATAATGCTTGAAAAGCAAAGACAAATTACGTAAAAAATGTGATCAAAATCAGTTCGCATGAACAACTCAAGCTGTTGGATATGTTACAGATGTAATCGAGGCTTCTATTCGTTCAAATAAACTCAGCTTTTAAACTTTTGGTTTGGATTGTTCTTTACCAGGAAATCTCTGTCTTTAGTTATCCCGAAATCGGCTGATCCGTCAATGGCGTTGAAAGGCGTCACAGGAACCTTAAATTACATACAACTGCTGAGATTTCAATTTCTGAGCGAAGAAATAGAATAGGTTTCTCAGGAATTCTATGAAGAACATTTGTTGCATGTCGTAAATATTATTAAAAATAAGTTCCATTAAAAATATCTTAATATCGATGACACCAGCGAAAAAAGAGTACATTAAAAAGGACAGGAAAAGGTTAAAAAATGACTTATTAGTGGAAATCGTCGAAAAATGCAAAACAATTACGTTTATTATTTCCTTCTGTCATAACATAAAACTAATTTCTACACTAAACGGAATTTTCCTAGTTTTAAACATGTTATATCAACGTAAGTGCATACCTGAAGGGAAAGGCACAACGAAATGCTGGACAGCAGCGCGGCGGTGGGCCCTTTAACAGGCCTACCTGCATTTCCTTTTCCTCACCTGAGATGCTGTGGTCCGCAATTTACAAACAGAATTAGAAAGAAAGTTTCACGAGATAAGATGAAGGGATTATTTGGTCCGCAATTTACATACCACTCCTGGTTTATGTCTGGCAGAACCGTCGCGTTACTTCGGAGTGGGGTTCCCAGCACGGATTAGATGCGTTAATACGGTATGACAATGAGAGTGTAATCCCAGCTGCAGAACGTGGCAATGGGATACGCAACTTTCAATCGTGTGACACTCTGCCTGATGATCCTTTTGATGCGTGGAATGCTGAAATGGCAATGTCTACTCAGTCGACTGTAAGGACTGTCACCCCATTTCAATTTTTTTTGCGCGGAAGGAATGCGTTTTCTGGCAGAACAAACAATAATATATTTGAATGATATCCGAATACCAAACTAATTTTTTTCATAATTATATAATTTCTCATTTATTAGATTGAATGAATTTCAGTTCTGCTGTCGTATCAAGATTTCTAAAGCTTCTCAATATTGCCTGAAGAGAGTCCAGAATATTTATATAAAAATGAAGACATGAGAAACACGAACGTAGTTTTGAGCTTTTAAAAGAGAACACACTACGACAGAGACCTAGACTCCCGTCCTCCCTCGCTTCTGAAAGAAAGATATGGATATTGTGCAAATCTAGCGATTACCATTAAAGAATGTCACGCCTCACCACTGCCCATTTATTTAGAAAATAAGCTTTGGTATTCATTTTCTAAGTTCATTATGGAATGAGATTTCATTGCACTATCAACATTGTATCACTTTTCGACTTCCATGGAATCATGAAAGCAACTGAAATGCAACACAGTATAAAGTAAGAATCAAGTACATATTTAGGAAAGCGCTATATCGCTTGTTAAGATGCCAAGGCTTTTGAACTGAATGCTGACCTCTTGTGGCGGCATACCGAAGCAGTGCGGGTCGCAGCGCAGCGGCCGGTGCAGCCATGCTGAAGTGCGGATAGAGGGCGCCAGAGAGGGCGTCGCGAACGTTGCAGACGAGCAGCGCGAGCAGTTCGCCCGACGGCCGCAGCACTGCGCCGCCGCTGGCGCCCGATTGCGCGACGCAGGTGGTCTGCAGAAGCGCTGGGCGCGCTCTGGCGATCTCGCCCGCTGCCAGCAGCGGCCTCACGCCCGCGCCGTCGCCCGCGCCGCCGTCCGCGCGCGCGTCCTGCTCCGAGAAGAGCGCGAAGCCAGCGGCCAGCACGCGCTCACCTGCAACACTCATGTGGAGGAAGCTCTTCAACATTCAATGCACGGTTTGTTCCTAAGCTTTCGATTTCATCTTAAAAAGAAAATGAAGAAAACGTTTCAATGGAAGTTTGCTACAAAGAATCAGAAAATGACGACCTCACTGTCAAGATATGTGGAAAAACTGAAACTCTGGTACCACGAAGTACGACTACATCGGTTTTTCATTCATTCGTGAGGTTTATTAAGGAGCAGATCTTTATAAGGGGCAAGGCATTCTAAGGAACAGATCTAGTGTCTGTCATAGCCACTAGAATACTTAGTGCAAAATATGGACTGTCTCAAAAAAGGCAATGTCTTGTACTTCCCAGTCTTGAATGGCCTGAGAGTTTAGCCAGGTTCTTGGACACAAATTTTTCGGAACAAATCCCAGAACTCCAAAACTATCTGGACGACCTGTGCTTTTACGCCCTACATTCAGCTGATGTCCATTCTCAAACTCTTGTATTTAAAACGTTCCGATCGCACGACACAACAATATCCACAAGTAGACTTTTTTTCTCCAAATCCCAAATTACAATATCCTGTTAGTTTGCCGCTATCGTACGATCAGTTTGAATTTGTTGGTCGTACATATTGCACGCAGTCCAACAGACGTCACCGATTTTGGTGAGTGTTCGTACCACTCGGAACACGCGTTACGAACTTTGAGGGCGGTGCAGATCTGTCAGTGGAGGTCACAGCACACCCTGTCGTATCTTTTCAAGTATTAGGTCTTTGATAGAACTGGACAAGCTGATACGATAAGATCCGTGATTTCTATTTGAACCTGGCAAATGCGGCAGTCACAATCACAATTAAAGATGTTATGAGTCGACTAAATATAAAATCTACTCCAGATTGCAACCTGCTACCTAAGGAGCAGATCTAGGGACTGTTGGTGCCTTTACAATACTTTGCGCAAAATGTGGGTTGTTCCAAATAAAGCAATTTTTTGCACTTCCCAGTCTTTTGAATTTAAACCAAGTTGTTACACAGATTTTGTGGAGCAAATCCCAGAGCTCCGATTACTATCGGTACGACCTGTGCGTTTACGCCCCACACACGGCTGATCTCGATTTTCAAACTCTTGTATCCTCGGCAAGAACTCTTGAATTTCCAAACTCTTGTATTAAGATACTCTTGTATTATTATTATTATTATTATTATTATTATTATTATTATTATTATTATTAATATCCCCTCCCTATACAAGTGACAGAATAAATGTTACGAAAATGATCACTTTTTGCCAATGAAGGTGCAGTGCCCCTGATTGTTAGGCAACCCTCCATGCCCAGGTGTTCGGTCTGAAATCTCTTCGACTGCACCAGACTGTGTCTCGCCTAGCACCTGAGCACGAGGAGTTGCCTGAGTATCAAGGACAAATGTCAGATGTGCAACTCCGCAGTATGAAATTTCCCACTACATGTTAATTGACAAAAATTCCATTCAGGAAAGCCATTGAACTGTCTGTCGCCGTAATGTTCTTTTTATAATGAATCAACACTCAAATTAAAATTTCCATTAGCATCCATGAAGGCCATGTCCGTAAATGTGAGGGAACATACGGGAGAATATGGTTTGGAGAGCATGTTAAGAAACACGGAGATGATCATGTAGTGTATACTATATGGTGTAAATGCGGGAAAATGAGCGGAGTGACGTGCGGGAAACATATAGTGAATGTATGTACAGAGTGAAGAATATGCTTTACATACGATCCCTGTGCAAATTTCATTAACAGTTAGTGTACAGTCTAACTTCACTCCCCTCATTGCACAATCATTTAACAAATTATTGTTATTCGCATTAAGGTATGACATTTTCTGTCCAAATTCTAGGACAACAGTCCATGCTGGCCAAGAACGAACATTCCGCACTTCGTGACTCGTTATCTTAAAAGATGAAATAGCTTCGTACAGGAACCAGAGTAAGAACGGTGACGTCCTAAACTGTTACATCATTAAAACATCAGTACACACAGAATCGTTCAAAAACTCTCTAAATATGCAATTTGTTTTATTGAGGCATTTCATTATGGGTTTTAAGCAAGAAACTGTGCGTGTAGGTAAACTTAGATGTAACTTTCCGAATAATACTGCCTTTAAAATGTGTTTGTCCATAAGAACAAAATCTTGAGTTATCTCTACAACACACCATTGCAGTTAAGATGGTTTACTTGTTCTTTTCATCTACTTTCATATTTTTCCCAAAGGTGTTTTAAAGCTTCCTATTTTCATTTTCATGATTTTTCGCGTGAACGTATGCTCTGTTACCATTACTCCCATCCGAACCCATGCTTTTTTTAAATAGCCGATTATCACAAGGAAGGGAATCATCATTGCCCATTATTTCCCTTGTCAATCCAGCGGCAAAACGGCGAAAAAATACAGTTGGACTAACGTCAATGAAGATATCGTCCCAAAACTGAATACATACCACAAAAGCAGCTGACCATAATGAAGTGATTTCCACAGACCACCTCAATTGTACTACAGTATAAGCTGTAGATAATTTTAAATACACAATGAAATAATTTGACTTTATTAACTGATTACGTAAATTTACGCGTGGAGAACTAACGTTCAGCCTCGACATCTTGCGACCCCGAGTCCCATTTAAAGCTCCATGACGCCATCTAGAGTATCCACGCGCAATCCTGCGTGACTGGTCGGCTGTGCCCAGATGAAAGGAACAATTTATGGAGAGGCGCCGAGGAACTCCTGGGGAGTTTTCTTCCATTTCCATGCATCTCGGATAATAACTTCGGAAGGGATACAGTTCTGTTTGTTTCCGATCCAGCCGGTTCAGATCCGGCGCCAACCTACCCGTCGGCTTGCGGGGTTTTCCCAAACAACTACCTCCCACCAGCGGAGCGCCGGCCAAGCCGAGAGCAGCTACAAGCTCCCGACATGTGCGGTAGGGAAGTGTTAGTGTAAAGGCCCATTCACAATGCAATCACAAACATAAGCATAACACACAGGCATAGACATTAACACAAGCGAAGAGTTGGCGTATTCACAATGTCGAACATAAACATAGGCAAAATAAGAGTTTCTATTGGCTATGAGACGCAGCACACGAATCGACACGAATAGTTCGCCTATCGACTTCGATACTCGATTTGAGTTAACGAACTGTGATTGGCTCATTCCTTGTCTGACATAAGCATAAGCACAGAAGCTTGAAGCTTGCAAGCTCTTAAGTTAACGTCTTACGTGTTATGCTTATGCGAACGCATTGTGAATGAGTCCACTTGTAGACGTAGTCCTAACTTTTATGTTAACGCCATGCTTATGCTTATGTTTGCATTGTGAATGGGCCTTAAGGGTGTGAGGATAGGACAAGCTAGAGAAAGGAAAGATGGCCTCGGGCTTTCGTCCGGTGTCGAACGGAGGAAGCGACCGCTCAGATCACTGCAGTGGGGCGGAGGGAGGCTCACCTCTGCGCGCGGGGGTGGCGGCGATGCGCAGCCCGCGCGGGGCGTCGGCGTCGGCGTCTGCGGCGTCGTCCAGCTGCAGCACGGCCACGTCGAAGGCGCGCCCGGGCGGCGTGCGGTACAGGAGGCGCGCCCCGCGTGCGCGCCCGCGCCACCACACGCGCACCGCCAGCCCTGCCTCCGCCTCCGCCGGCCCCGCCCCCGGCGCCGCCGCCTGCGCACACCCAGCCCCGCCTCTTCGCACCCTTACAACTGCACTGCACAACCACGTATTGATAAAAGAGAGCTTTAGAAATTCTTTTTGTAAAGCGTCGGGAAGGCTGAGTTAACCCGAGAGAATGATTTTGCGGGGGTTACCTCAATGATGTGCAAAGCCTAGGAAATTGACTTCGAATCCCAGGGTGGAAAATACATTGGGTTGGAGACACTTTTGCAGGTTCAAGTAGTATTATGATACTGCGCAACTTTTACAAATAATGCGAGGAAGTATGTGCTGTTGTAGCACCACTGGTTTCATCTTTGAACAACTAAAATTAACTACCGTCTTCATCTTTATTGCTGCTTACCTGTTGATAAGGCAAGCAAACTAAGTATTTAAAAAATAATGAAAGAACCGGAATTAATAATTTAAAAACAATTGAACTCGGTTCTGAATTTAGGTGCTTCCAAAACATTTTCTAGCACTGAACAAGAACAAGCACAAGCAGTGTGATTTTCTTGCTGATAATTTAATTTATTCCTAGCCCCCCAAATATCTTTTGTATTAAAAATCTTTCTCTTTTCTCACTCACAACTCGAGTCGTTGTCAAATGGAAATTGTAACAGATTGTGATACTTCTTCGCTTGCGCTCCTTAAAAGCGCATTTCTGTAATGCGTAAAGCATACGCCAGCATCATTGACGCCAGTGATCCACGATACCCCAAATAACCAGTGAACGAATGTCCCAAGGCTCACCAGTTTTTTTTTGAGGTAGAGCAACTATTTCTTATAGATTACATATTTAATTTATCGCATGCTGATGTAGCATATTTCGTTTCAAGTCAAGCAGCTCATTGACCTATTCATAATCGCAGTGAGGTAGCTACATCTAAACGAAATAGTACTATATGTTCATTATATATATATATATATATATATATATATATATATATATATATATATATATATAAAGTAATATATAGTTGATACGTAAAAGATACGAGAATCCACCCTTTTACATTTCCAAAGCGATTTTCTTCAAGTTCTTTCAAAACCCAGCCCTTTTACGCAGCGGCCCGAAGAGGTTCAAATGTATGCTTTGAGCACGGTCGGTAGATCGTTTTTTAAGTGCTGACGCACTGAACGTCGCAAAGGTTTATAATCTGCCGCCCCGTTTGATACAAGCAGCCCATGTTGCAGGCCGAGCCGCTGTTGGTGTCCACGAAACGAAGCTGTTCAGTGCTAGAAAATGTGCCGTAAGGACCCTATTCCCTTACTACGCTACTTGCTGACTTTTACGTTTCTTTTATCTCAACAAATAGTTGCATTATTTTGCAATCAGTATTAAGTTCGTGTGCTTCTTTTAATCTTTTCCAGGCGCTTGAAGTTCTGAAACGCAGCTTTTAGGGCTCAAATGTTGATAACGTGACAAAATCATTCGATATAATATACACGTGTATGCACCCATGTTCACATGTATAAATACACATGGAATATATACGTGTATAATATACACATTAGGTAGTTGAGACAGTCGTTTTGGCAGTTGCCCCTTTAAGAACTCCAAGTGGTATTAAGAACTCCATGGGCGGCGCGCGGGGATGAAACAGAACGGCCTGGGGTTACGCAACGCGAGGGGTGGG